>JASFXW010000110.1:0-150758 GCA_030490835.1 Annona cherimola | reverse complement strand
GTTGGGCCTCTATAGATACAAATAATTGGTTAGTATTTTAACTTAAAAATAAATATTTTTTTAACTTTAGTTTAGAATTTTGATAAATGAATTTTTATTTAGTAATTATTTCATAAAATTAATAGATTAAGTAGTTAATCTAAGATAATTTTACTAACACTAATCAAGATCGTAAACCTGTACTCATGAGTTGGGCCTCGATATGTAAGATTAATTAGTTAGTATTTTAACTTTAAAATAAAACCTTATTGTAACGGTAGTTCAAAATTTTAATAATTGAATATTTAATTAATAATCATTTTGTGAAATTAATAGATTAAATTAGTTAATGTAAGATAATTTTTTAATAACATTAATCAACAACGTAGACCTGTACTCATGGGTTGGGCCTCTATAGATACAAATAATTGGTTAGTATTTTAACTTAAAAATAAATATTTTTTTAACTTTACTTTAGAATTTTGATAAATGAATTTTTATTTAGTAATTATTTCATAAAATTAATAGATTAAGTATTTAATCTAAGATAATTTTACTGACACTAATCAAGATCGTAAACCTGTACTCATGAGTTGGGCTTCGATACGTAAGATTAATTAGTTAGTATTTTAACTTTAAAATAAAACCTTATTGTAACGGTAGTTCAAAATTTTAATAATTGAATATTTTTTTAATAATCATTTTGTGAAATTAATAGATTAAATTAGTTAATGTAAGATAATTTTTTAATAACATTAATCAACATCGTAGACCTGTACTCATGGGTTGGCCCTCTACACATACAAATAATTGGTTAGTATTTTAACTTAAAAAGAAAAAATTATTTTAACTTTAGTTTAGAATTTTGATAAATGAATTTTTATTTAGTAATTATTTCGTAAAATTAATGGATTAAGTAGTTAATCTAAGATAATTTTAATGACACTAATCAAGATCGTAAACCTGTACTCATGAGTTGGGCCTCGATATGTAAGATTAATTAGTTAGTATTTTAACTTTAACATAAAACCTTATTGTAAAGGTAGTTCAAAATTTTAATAATTGAATATTTATTTAATCATTATTTTGTGAAATTAATAGATCAAATTAGTTAATGTAAGATAATTTTTTAATAACATTAATCAAAATCCTAGACCTGTACTCATGGGTTGGGCCTCAATACATATAAATAATTGGTTAGTATTTTAAATTAAAAATATAAAATTATTTTAATTGTAGTTCAAAATTTTGTATAATTGATTACTTATTCACTAATTATTTTGTAAAATTGATAGATTAATTAGTTAATTTAAGATAATTTTAATGACACTAATCAAGATCGTGAACCTGTACTCAAGAGTTGGGCCTCCATACGTAAATTAATTGGTTAGTATTTTAACTTTAAAATAATAAATTATTTTAACGGCAGTTCAAAATTTTAATAATTGAATATTTATTTAATAATTATTTTGTGAAATTAATAGATTAAATTAGTTAATGTAAGATAATTTTTTAATAACATTAATGAACATCGTAGACCTATACTCATGGGTTGGGCCTCTATACATACAAATAATTGGTTAGTATTTTAACTTAAAAATAAAAAATTATTTTAACTTTATTTTAGAATTTTGATAAATGAATTTTTATTTAGTAATTATTTCGTAAAATTAAAAGATTAAGTAGTTAATCTAAGATAATTTTACTGACACTAATCAAGATCGTAAACCTGTACTCATGAGTTGGGCCTCGATACGTAAGATTAATTAATAGTATTTTAACTTTAAAATAAAACCTTATTTTAACGGCAGTTCAAAATTTTAATAATTGAATATTTATTTAATAATTATTTTGTGAAATTAATAGATTAAATTAGTTAATGTAAGATAATTTTTTAATAACATTAATCAACAACGTAGACCTGTACTCATGGGTTGGGCCTCTATAGATACAAATAATTGGTTAGTATTTTAACTTAAAAATAAATATTTTTTTAACTTTAGTTTAGAATTTTGATAAATGAATTTTTATTTAGTAATTATTTCATAAAATTAATAGATTAAGTATTTAATCTAAGATAATTTTACTGACACTAATCAAGATCGTAAACCTGTACTCATGAGTTGGGCTTCGATACGTAAGATTAATTAGTTAGTATTTTAACTTTAAAATAAAACCTTATTGTAACGGCAGTTCAAAATTTTAATAATTGAATATTTATTTAATAATTATTTTGTGAAATTAATAGATTAAATTAGTTAATGTAAGATAATTTTTTAATAACATTAATGAACATCGTAGACCTATACTCATGGGTTGGGCCTCTATACATACAAATAATTGGTTAGTATTTTAACTTAAAAATAAAAAATTATTTTAACTTTATTTAGAATTTTGATAAATGAATTTTTATTTAGTAATTATTTCGTAAAATTAAAAGATTAAGTAGTTAATCTAAGATAATTTTACTGACACTAATCAAGATCGTAAACCTGTACTCATGAGTTGGGCCTCGATACGTAAGATTAATTAATAGTATTTTAACTTTAAAATAAAACCTTATTTTAACGGCAGTTCAAAATTTTAATAATTGAATATTTATTTAATAATTATTTTGTGAAATTAATAGATTAAATTAGTTAATGTAAGATAATTTTTTAATAACATTAATCAACAACGTAGACCTGTACTCATGGTTTGGGCCTCTATAGATACAAATAATTGGTTAGTATTTTAACTTAAAAATAAATATTTTTTTAACTTTAGTTTAGAGTTTTGATAAATGAATTTTTATTTAGTAATTATTTCATAAAATTAATAGATTAAGTAGTTAATCTAAGATAATTTTACTTACACTAATCAAGATCGTAAACCTGTAGTCATGAGTTGGGCCTTGATACGTAAGATTAATTAGTTAGTATTTCAACTTTAAAATAAAACCTTATTGTAATGGTAGTTCAAAATTTTAATAATTGAATATTTATTTAATAATTATCTTCTGAAATTAATAGATTAAATTAGTTAATGTAAGATAATTTTTTAACAACATTAATCAACATCGTAGACCTGTACTCATGGGTTGGCCCTCTATACAAACAAATAATTGGTTAGTATTTTAACTTAAAAAGAAAAAATTATTTTAACTTTAGTTTAGAATTTTGATAAATGAATTTTTATTTAGTAATTATTTCGTAAAATTAATGGATTAAGTAGTTAATCTAAGATAATTTTAATGACACTAATCAAGATCGTAAACCTGTACTCATGAGTTGGGCCTCGATACGTAAGATTAATTAGTTAGTATTTTAACTTTAAAATGAAACCTTATTTTAACGGCAGTTCAAAATTTTAATAATTGAATATTTTTTTAATATTTATTTTGTGAAATTAATAGATTAAATTAGTTTAATGTAAGATAATTTTTTAATAACATTAATCAACAACGTAGACCTGTACTCATGGTTTGGGCCTCTATAGATACAAATAATTGGTTAGTATTTTAACTTAAAAATAAATATTTTTTTAACTTTAGTTTAGAATTTTGATAAATGAATTTTTATTTAGTAATTATTTCATAAAATTAATAGATTAAGTATTTAATCTAAGATAATTTTACTGACACTAATCAAGATCGTAAACCTGTACTCATGAGTTGGGCTTCGATACGTAAGATTAATTAGTTAGTATTTTAACTTTAAAATAAAACCTTATTGTAACGGTAGTTCAAAATTTTAATAATTGAATATTTTTTTAATAATCATTTTGTGAAATTAATAGATTAAATTAGTTAATGTAAGATAATTTTTTAATAACATTAATCAACATCGTAGACCTGTACTCATGGGTTGGCCCTCTACACATACAAATAATTGGTTAGTATTTTAACTTAAAAAGAAAAAATTATTTTAACTTTAGTTTAGAATTTTGATAAATGAATTTTTATTTAGTAATTATTTCGTAAAATTAATGGATTAAGTAGTTAATCTAAGATAATTTTAATGACACTAATCAAGATCGTAAACCTGTACTCATGAGTTGGGCCTCGATATGTAAGATTAATTAGTTAGTATTTTAACTTTAACATAAAACCTTATTGTAAAGGTAGTTCAAAATTTTAATAATTGAATATTTATTTAATCATTATTTTGTGAAATTAATAGATCAAATTAGTTAATGTAAGATAATTTTTTAATAACATTAATCAAAATCCTAGACCTCTACTCATGGGTTGGGCCTCAATACATACAAATAATTGGTTAGTATTTTAAATTAAAAATATAAAATTATTTTAATTGTAGTTCAAAATTTTGTATAATTGATTACTTATTCACTAATTATTTTGTAAAATTGATAGATTAATTAATTAATTTAAGATAATTTTAATGACACTAATCAAGATCGTGAACCTGTACTCAAGAGTTGGGCCTCCATACGTAAATTAATTGGTTAGTATTTTAACTTTAAAATAACAAATTATTTTAACGGCAGTTCAAAATTTTAATAATTGAATATTTATTTAATAATTATTTTGTGAAATTAATAGATTAAATTAGTTAATGGAAGATAATTTTTTAATAACATTAATGAACATCGTAGACCTATACTCATGGGTTGGGCCTCTATACATACAAATAATTGGTTAGTATTTTAACTTAAAAATAAAAAATTATTTTAACTTTAGTTTAGAATTTTGATAAATGAATTTTTATTTAGTAATTATTTCGTAAAATTAAAGATTAAGTAGTTAATCTAAGATAATTTTACTACCACTAATCAAGATCGTAAACCTGTACTCATGAGTTGGGCCTCGATACGTAAGATTAATTAGTTAGTATTTTAACTTTAAAATAAAACCTTATTTTAACGGCAGTTCAAAATTTTAATAATTGAATATTTATTTAATAATTATTTTGTGAAATTAATAGATTAAATTAGTTAATGTAAGATAATTTTTTAATAACATTAATCAACAACGTAGACCTGTACTCATGGGTTGGGCCTCTATAGATACAAATAATCGGTTAGTATTTTAACTTAAAAATAAATATTTTTTTTAACTTTAGTGTAGAATTTTGATAAATGAATTTTTATTTAGTAATTATTTCGTAAAATTAATGGATTAAGTAGTTAATCTAAGATAATTTTAATGACACTAATCAAGATCGTAAACCTGTACTCATGAGTTGGGCCTCGATACGTAAGATTAATTAGTTAGTATTTTAACTTTAAAATGAAACCTTATTTTAACGGCAGTTCAAAATTTAAATAATTGAATATTTTTTTAATAATTATTTTGTGAAATTAATAGATTAAATTAGTTAATGTAAGATAATTTTTTAATAACATTAATCAACAACGTAGACCTGTACTCATGGTTTGGGCCTCTATAGATACAAATAATTGGTTAGTATTTTAACTTAAAAATAAATATTTTTTTAACTTTAGTTTAGAATTTTGATAAATGAATTTTTATTTAGTAATTATTTCATAAAATTAATAGATTAAGTAGTTAATCTAAGATAATTTTACTGACACTAATCAAGATCGTAAACCTGTACTCATGAGTTGGGCTTCGATACGTAAGATTAATTAGTTAGTATTTTAACTTTAAAATAAAACCTTATTGTAACGGTAGTTCAAAATTTTAATAATTGAATATTTTTTTAATAATCATTTTGTGAAATTAATAGATTAAATTAGTTAATGTAAGATAATTTTTTAATAACATTAATCAACATCGTAGACCTGTACTCATGGGTTGGCCCTCTACACATACAAATAATTGGTTAGTATTTTAACTTAAAAAGAAAAAATTATTTTAACTTTAGTTTAGAATTTTGATAAATGAATTTTTATTTAGTAATTATTTCGTAAAATTAATGGATTAAGTAGTTAATCTAAGATAATTTTAATGACACTAATCAAGATCGTAAACCTGTACTCATGAGTTGGGCCTCGATATGTAAGATTAATTAGTTAGTATTTTAACTTTAACATAAAACCTTATTGTAAAGGTAGTTCAAAATTTTAATAATTGAATATTTATTTAATCATTATTTTGTGAAATTAATAGATCAAATTAGTTAATGTAAGATAATTTTTTAATAACATTAATCAAAATCCTAGACCTGTACTCATGGGTTGGGCCTCAATACATACAAATAATTGGTTAGTATTTTAAATTAAAAATATAAAATTATTTTAATTGTAGTTCAAAATTTTGTATAATTGATTACTTATTCACTAATTATTTTGTAAAATTGATAGATTAATTAATTAATTTAAGATAATTTTAATGACACTAATCAAGATCGTGAACCTGTACTCAAGAGTTGGGCCTCCATACGTAAATTAATTGGTTAGTATTTTAACTTTAAAATAACAAATTATTTTAACGGCAGTTCAAAATTTTAATAATTGAATATTTATTTAATAATTATTTTGTGAAATTAATAGATTAAATTAGTTAATGTAAGATAATTTTTTAATAACATTAATGAACATCGTAGACCTATACTCATGGGTTGGGCCTCTATACATACAAATAATTGGTTAGTATTTTAACTTAAAAATAAAAAATTATTTTAACTTTAGTTTAGAATTTTGATAAATGAATTTTTATTTAGTAATTATTTCGTAAAATTAAAGATTAAGTAGTTAATCTAAGATAATTTTACTACCACTAATCAAGATCGTAAACCTGTACTCATGAGTTGGGCCTCGATACGTAAGATTAATTAGTTAGTATTTTAATTTTAAAATAAAACCTTATTTTAACGACAGTTCAAAATTTTAATAATTGAATATTTATTTAATAATTATTTTGTGAAATTAATAGATTAAATTAGTTAATGTAAGATAATTTTTTAATAACATTAATCAACAACGTAGACCTGTACTCATGGGTTGGGCCTCTATAGATACAAATAATTGGTTAGTATTTTAACTTAAAAATAAATATTTTTTTTAACTTTAGTGTAGAATTTTGATAAATGAATTTTTATTTAGGAATTATTTCGTAAAATTAATGGATTAAGTAGTTAATCTAAGATAATTTTAATGACACTAATCAAGATCGTAAACCTGTACTCATGAGTTGGGCCTCGATAGGTAAGATTAATTAGTTAGTATTTTAACTTTAACATAAAACCTTATTGTAAAGGTAGTTCAAAATTTTAATAATTGAATATTTATTTAATCATTATTTTGTGAAATTAATAGATCAAATTAGTTAATGTAAGATAATTTTTTAACAACATTAATCAAAATCCTAGACCTGTACTCATGGGTTGGGCCTCAATACATACAAATAATTGGTTAGTATTTTAAATTAAAAATATAAAATTATTTTAATTGTAGTTCAAAATTTTGTATAATTGATTACTTATTCACTAATTATTTTGTAAAATTGATAGATTAATTAATTAATTTAAGATAATTTTAATGACACTAATCAAGATCGTGAACCTGTACTCAAGAGTTGGGCCTCCATACGTAAATTAATTGGTTAGTATTTTAACTTTAAAATAACAAATTATTTTAACGGCAGTTCAAAATTTTAATAATTGAATATTTATTTAATAATTATTATGTGAAATTAATAGATTAAATTAGTTAATGTAAGATAATTTTTTAATAACATTAATGAACATCGTAGACCTATACTCATGGGTTGGGCCTCTATACATACAAATAATTGGTTAGTATTTTAACTTAAAAATAAAAAATTATTTCAACTTTAGTTTAGAATTTTGATAAATGAATTTTTATTTAGTAATTATTTCGTAAAATTAAAGATTAAGTAGTTAATCTAAGATAATTTTACTACCACTAATCAGATCGTAAACCCGTACTCATGAGTTGGGCCTCGATACGTAAGATTAATTAGTTAGTATTTTAACTTTAAAATAAAACCTTATTTTAACGGCAGTTCAAAATTTTAATAATTGAATATTTATTTAATAATTATTTTGTGAAATTAATAGATTAAATTAGTTAATGTAAGATAATTTTTTAATAACATTAATCAACAACGTAGACCTGTACTCATGGGTTGGGCCTCTATAGATACAAATAATCGGTTAGTATTTTAACTTAAAAATAAATATTTTTTTTAACTTTAGTGTAGAATTTTGATAAATGAATTTTTATTTAGTAATTATTTCGTAAAATTAATGGATTAAGTAGTTAATCTAAGATAATTTTAATGACACTAATCAAGATCGTAAACCTGTACTCATGAGTTGGGCCTCGATACGTAAGATTAATTAGTTAGTATTTTAACTTTAAAATGAAACCTTATTTTAACGGCAGTTCAAAATTTTAATAATTGAATATTTTTTTAATAATTATTTTGTGAAATTAATAGATTAAATTAGTTAATGTAAGATAATTTTTTAATAACATTAATCAACAACGTAGACCTGTACTCATGGTTTGGGCCTCTATAGATACAAATAATTGGTTAGTATTTTAACTTAAAAATAAATATTTTTTTAACTTTAGTTTAGAATTTTGATAAATGAATTTTTATTTAGTAATTATTTCATAAAATTAATAGATTAAGTAGTTAATCTAAGATAATTTTACTGACACTAATCAAGATCGTAAACCTGTACTCATGAGTTGGGCTTCGATACGTAAGATTAATTAGTTAGTATTTTAACTTTAAAATAAAACCTTATTGTAACGGTAGTTCAAAATTTTAATAATTGAATATTTTTTTAATAATCATTTTGTGAAATTAATAGATTAAATTAGTTAATGTAAGATAATTTTTTAATAACATTAATCAACATCGTAGACCTGTACTCATGGGTTGGCCCTCTACACATACAAATAATTGGTTAGTATTTTAACTTAAAAAGAAAAAATTATTTTAACTTTAGTTTAGAATTTTGATAAATGAATTTTTATTTAGTAATTATTTCGTAAAATTAATGGATTAAGTAGTTAATCTAAGATAATTTTAATGACACTAATCAAGATCGTAAACCTGTACTCATGAGTTGGGCCTCGATATGTAAGATTAATTAGTTAGTATTTTAACTTTAACATAAAACCTTATTGTAAAGGTAGTTCAAAATTTTAATAATTGAATATTTATTTAATCATTATTTTGTGAAATTAATAGATCAAATTAGTTAATGTAAGATAATTTTTTAATAACATTAATCAAAATCCTAGACCTGTACTCATGGGTTGGGCCTCAATACATACAAATAATTGGTTAGTATTTTAAATTAAAAATATAAAATTATTTTAATTGTAGTTCAAAATTTTGTATAATTGATTACTTATTCACTAATTATTTTTTAAAATTGATAGATTAATTAATTAATTTAAGATAATTTTAATGACACTAATCAAGATCGTGAACCTATACTCAAGAGTTGGGCCTCCATACGTAAATTAATTGGTTAGTATTTTAACTTTAAAATAACAAATTATTTTAACGGCAGTTCAAAATTTTAATAATTGAATATTTATTTAATAATTATTTTGTGAAATTAATAGATTAAATTAGTTAATGTAAGATAATTTTTTAATAACATTAATGAACATCGTAGACCTATACTCATGGGTTGGGCCTCTATACATACAAATAATTGGTTAGTATTTTAACTTAAAAATAAAAAATTATTTTAACTTTAGTTTAGAATTTTGATAAATGAATTTTTGTTTAGTAATTATTTCGTAAAATTAAAGATTAAGTAGTTAATCTAAGATAATTTTACTACCACTAATCAAGATCGTAAACCTGTACTCATGAGTTGGGCCTCGATACGTAAGATTAATTAGTTAGTATTTTAACTTTAAAATAAAACCTTATTTTAACGGCAGTTCAAAATTTTAATAATTGAATATTTATTTAATAATTATTTTGTGAAATTAATAGATTAAATTAGTTAATGTAAGATAATTTTTTAATAACATTAATCAACAACGTAGACCTGTACTCATGGGTTGGGCCTCTATAGATACAAATAATTGGTTAGTATTTTAACTTAAAAATAAATATTTTTTTTAACTTTAGTGTAGAATTTTGATAAATGAATTTTTATTTAGTAATTATTTCTTAAAATTAATAGATTAAGTAGTTAATCTAAGATAATTTTACTGACACTAATCAAGATCGTATACCTGTACTCATAAGTTGGGCCTCGATAGGTAAGATTAATTAGTTAGTATTTTAACTTTGAAATAAAACCTTATTGTAATGGTAGTTCAAAATTTTAATAATTGAATATTTATTTAATAATTATTTTGTGAAATTAATAGATTAAATTAGTTATTGTAAGATAATTTTTTAATAACATTAATGAACATCGTAGACCTGTACTCATGGGTTGGCCCTCTATACAAACAAATAATTGGTTAGTATTTTAACTTAAAAATACAAAATTATTTTAACTTTAGTTTAGAATTTTGATAAATGAATTTTTATTTAGTAATTATTTCGTAAAATTAATGGATTAAGTAGTTAATCTAAGATAATTTTAATGACACTAATCAAGATCGTAAACCTGTACTCATGAGTTGGGCCTCGATATGTAAGATTAATTAGTTAGTATTTTAACTTTAAAATAAAACCTTATTGTAACGGTAGTTCAAAATTTTAATAATTGAATATTTAATTAATAATTATTTTGTGAAATTAATAGATTAAATTAGTTAATGTAAGATAATTTTTTAATAACATTAATCAACAACGTAGACCTGTACTCATGGGTTGGCCCTCTATACATACAAATAATTGGTTAGTATTTTAACTTAAAAATAAAAAATTATTTTAACTTTAGTTTAGAATTTTGATAAATGAATTTTTATTTAGTAATTATTTCGTAAAATTAATGGATTAAGTTGTTAATCTAAGATAATTTTAATGACACTAATCAAGATCGTAAACCTGTACTCATGAGTTGGGCCTCGATACGTAAGATTAATTAGTTAGTATTTTAACTTTAACATAAAACCTTATTGTAACGGTAGTTCAAAATTTTAATAATTGAATATTTATTTAATAATTATTTTGTGAAATTAATAGATTAAATTAGTTAATGTTAGATAGTTTTTTAATAACATTAATCAAAATCCTAGACCTGTACTCATGGGTTGGGCCTCAATAAATACAAATAATTGGTTAGTATTTTAAATTAAAAATATAAAATTATTTTAATTGTAGTTCAAAATTTTGTATAATTGATTACTTATTCACTAATTATTTTGTAAAATTGATAGATTAATTAGTTAATTTTAGATAATTTTAATGACACTAATCAAGATCGTGAACCTGTACTCAAGAGTTGGGCCTCCATACGTAAATTAATTGGTTAGTATTTTAACTTTAAAATAACAAATTATTTTAACGGCAGTTCAAAATTTTAATAATTGAATATTTATTTAATAATTATTTTGTGATATTAATAGATTAAATTAGTTAATGTAAGATAATGTTTTAATAACATTAATGAACATCGTAGACCTATACTCATGGGTTGGGCCTCTATACATACAAATAATTGGTTAGTATTTTAACTTAAAAATAAAAAATTATTTTAACTTTATTTTAGAATTTTGATAAATGAATTTTTATTTAGTAATTATTTCATAAAATTAAAAGATTAAGTAGTTAATCTAAGATAATTTATTGACACTAAGCAAGATCGTAAACCTGTACTCATGAGTTGGGCCTCGATACGTAAGATTAATTAATAGTATTTTAACTTTAAAATAAAACCTTATTTTAACGGCAGTTCAAAATTTTAATAATTGAATATTTATTTAATAATTATTTTGTGAAATTAATAGATTAAATTAGTTAATGTAAGATAATTTTTTAATAACATTAATCAACAACGTAGACCTGTACTCATGGTTTGGGCCTCTATAGATACAAATAATTGGTTAGTATTTTAACTTAAAAATAAATATTTTTTTATCTTTAGTTTAGAATTTTGATAAATGAATTTTTATTTAGTAATTATTTCATAAAATTAATAGATTAAGTAGTTAATCTAAGATAATTTTACTTACACTAATCAAGATCGTAAACCTGTACTCATGAGTTGGGCCTAGATACGTAAGATTAATTAGTTAGTATTTTAACTTTAAAATAAAACCTTATTGTAATGGTAGTTCAAAATTTTAATAATTGAATATTTATTTAATAATTATCTTCTGAAATTAATAGATTAAATTAGTTAATGTAAGATAATTTTTTAACAACATTAATCAACATCGTAGACCTGTACTCATGGGTTGGCCCTCTATACATACAAATAATTGGTTAGTATTTTAACTTAAAAAGAAAAAATTATTTTAACTTTAGTTTAGAATTTTGATAAATGAATTTTTATTTAGTAATTATTTCGTAAAATTAATGGATTAAGTAGTTAATCTAAGATAATTTTAATGACACTAATCAAGATCGTAAACCTGTACTCATGAGTTGAGCCTCGATACGTAAGATTAATTAGTTAGTATTTTAACTTTAACATAAAACCTTATTGTAACGGTAGTTCAAAATTTTAATAATTGAATATTTATTTAATAATTATTTTGTGAAATTAATAGATCAAATTAGTTTAATTAGTTAGTATTTTCACTTTAAAATAAAACCTTATTTTAACGGCAGTTCAAAATTTTAATAATTGAATATTTAATTAATAATTATTTTGTGAAATTAATAGATTAAATTAGTTATTGTAAGGTAATTTTTTAATAACATTAATGAACATCGTAGACCTGTACTCATGGGTTGGCCCTCTATACAAACAAATAATTGGTTAGTATTTTAACTTAAAAATAAAAAATTATTTTAACTTTAGTTTAGAATTTTGATAAATGAATTTTTATTTAGTAATTATTTCGTAAAATTAATGGATTAAGTAGTTAATCTAAGATAATTTTAATGACACTAATCAAGATCGTAAACCTGTACTCATGAGTTGGGCCTCGATATGTAAGATTAATTAATTAGTATTTTAACTTTAAAATAAAACCTTATTGTAACGGTAGTTCAAAATTTTAATAATTGAATATTTAATTAATAATTATTTTGTGAAATTAATAGATTAAATTAGTTAATGTAAGATAATTTTTTAATAACATTAATGAACATCGTAGACCTATACTCATGGGTTGGGCCTCTATACATACAAATAATTGGTTAGTATTTTAACTTAAAAATAAAAAATTATTTTAACTTTAGTTTAGAATTTTGATAAATGAATTTTTATTTAGTAATTATTTCGTAAAATTAAAGATTAAGTAGTTAATCTAAGATAATTTTACTACCACTAATCAAGATCGTAAACCTGTACTCATGAGTTGGGCCTCGATACGTAAGATTAATTAGTTAGTATTTTCACTTTAAAATAAAACCTTATTTTAACGGCAGTTCAAAATTTTAATAATTGAATATTTATTTAATAATTATTTTGTGAAATTAATAGATTAAATTAGTTAATGTAAGATAATTTTTTAATAACATTAATCAACAACGTAGACCTGTACTCATGGGTTGGGCCTCTATACATACAAATAATTGGTTAGTATTTTAACTTAAAAATAAATATTTTTTTTAACTTTAGTTTAGAATTTTGATAAATGAATTTTTATTTAGTAATTATTTCTTAAAATTAATAGATTAAGTAGTTAATCTAAGATAATTTTACAGACACTAATCAAGATCGTAAACCTGTACTCATGAGTTGGGCTTCGATACGTAAGATTAATTAGTTAGTATTTTAACTTTAAAATAAAACCTTATTGTAACGGTAGTTCAAAATTTTAATAATTGAATATTTAATTAATAATTATTTTGTGAAATTAATAGATTAAATTAGTTAATGTAAGATAATTTTTTAATAACATTAATGAACATCGTAGACCTATACTCATGGGTTGGGCCTCTATACATACAAATAATTGGTTAGTATTTTAACTTAAAAATAAAAAATTATTTTAACTTTAGTTTAGAATTTTGATAAATGAATTTTTATTTAGTAATTATTTCGAAAAATTAAAGATTAAGTAGTTAATCTAAGATAATTTTACTACCACTAATCAAGATCGTAAACCTGTACTCATGAGTTGGGCCTCGATACGTAAGATTAATTAGTTAGTATTTTCACTTTAAAATAAAACCTTATTTTAACGGCAGTTCAAAATTTTAATAATTGAATATTTATTTAATAATTATTTTGTGAAATTAATAGATTAAATTAGTTAATGTAAGATAATTTTTTAATAACATTAATCAACAACGTAGACCTGTACTCATGGGTTGGGCCTCTATAGATACAAATAATTGGTTAGTATTTTAACTTAAAAATAAATATTTTTTTTAACTTTAGTTTAGAATTTTGATAAATGAATTTTTATTTAGTAATTATTTCTTAAAATTAATAGATTAAGTAGTTAATCTAAGATAATTTTACTGACACTAATCAAGATCGTATACCTGTACTCATGAGTTGGGCCTCGATAGGTAAGATTAATTAGTTAGTATTTTAACTTTGAAATAAAACCTTATTGTAATGGTAGTTCAAAATTTTAAT
Source organism: Annona cherimola (assembly GCA_030490835.1). Lineage (NCBI taxonomy): Eukaryota > Viridiplantae > Streptophyta > Magnoliopsida > Magnoliales > Annonaceae > Annona > Annona cherimola. The sequence continues at coordinate 136,215 of JASFXW010000110.1, read as the reverse complement.
AATTGAATATTTATTTAATAATTATTTTGTGAAATTAATAGATTAAATTAGTTATTGTAAGATAATTTTTTAATAACATTAATGAACATCGTAGACCTATACTCATGGGTTGGGCCTCTATACATACAAATAATTGGTTAGTATTTTAACTTAAAAATAAAAAATTATTTTAACTTTAGTTTAGAATTTTGATAAATGAATTTTTATTTAGTAATTATTTCGTAAAATTAATGGATTAAGTAGTTAATCTAAGATAATTTTAATGACACTAATCAAGATCGTAAACCTGTACTCATGAGTTGGGCCTCGATATGTAAGATTAATTAGTTAGTATTTTAACTTTAAAATAAAACCTTATTGTAACGGTAGTTCAAAATTATAATAATTGAATATTTAATTAATAATTATTTTGTGAAATTAATAGATTAAATTAGTTAATGTAAGATAATTTTTTAATAACATTAATCAACAACGTAGACCTGTACTCATGGGTTGGCCCTCTATACATACAAATAATTGGTTAGTATTTTAACTTAAAAATAAAAAATTATTTTAACTTTAGTTTAGAATTTTGATAAATGAATTTTTATTTAGTAATTATTTCGTAAAATTAATGGATTAAGTTGTTAATCTAAGATAATTTTAATGACACTAATCAAGATCGTAAACCTGTACTCATGAGTTGGGCCTCGATACGTAAGATTAATTAGTTAGTATTTTAACTTTAACATAAAACCTTATTGTAACGGTAGTTCAAAATTTTAATAATTGAATATTTATTTAATAATTATTTTGTGAAATTAATAGATTAAATTAGTTAATGTAAGATAATTTTTTAATAACATTAATCAAAATCCTAGACCTGTACTCATGGGTTGGGCCTCAATACATACAAATAATTGGTTAGTATTTTAAATTAAAAATATAAAATTATTTTAATTGTAGTTCAAAATTTTGTATAATTGATTACTTATTCACTAATTATTTTTTAAAATTGATAGATTAATTAGTTAATTTAAGATAATTTTAATGACACTAATCAAGATCGTGAACCTGTACTCAAGAGTTGGGCCTCCATACGTAAATTAATTGGTTAGTATTTTAACTTTAAAATAACAAATTATTTTAACGGCAGTTCAAAATTTTAATAATTGAATATTTATTTAATAATTATTTTGTGATATTAATAGATTAAATTAGTTAATGTAAGATAATTTTTTAAGAACATTAATGAACATCGTAGACCTATACTCATGGGTTGGGCCTCTATACATACAAATAATTGGTTAGTATTTTAACTTAAAAATAAAAAAATATTTTAACTTGATTTTAGAATTTTTATAAATGAATTTTTATTTAGTAATTATTTCGTAAAATTAAAAGATTAATTAGTTAATCTAAGATAATTTTACTGACACTAATCAAGATCGTAAACCTGTACTCATGAGTTGGGCCTCGATACGTAAGATTAATTAATAGTATTTTAACTTTAAAATAAACCCTTATTTTAACGGCAGTTCAAAATTTTAATAATTGAATATTTATTTAATAATTATTTTGTGAAATTAATAGATTAAATTAGTTACTGTAAGATAATTTTTTAATAACATTAATCAACAACGTAGACCTGTACTCATGGTTTGGGCCTCTATAGATACAAATAATTGGTTAGTATTTTAACTTAAAAATAAATATTTTTTTAACTTTAGTTTAGAATTTTGATAAATGAATTTTTATTTAGTAATTATTTCATAAAATTAATAGATTAAGTAGTTAATCTAAGATAATTTTACTAACACTAATCAAGATCGTAAACCTGTACTCATGAGTTGGGCCTCGATATGTAAGATTAATTAGTTAGTATTTTAACTTTAAAATAAAACCTTATTGTAACGGTAGTTCAAAATTTTAATAATTGAATATTTATTTAATAATTATTTTGTGAAATTAATAGATTAAATTAGTTAATGTAAGATAATTTTTTAATAACATTAATCAACATCGTAGACCTGTACTCATGGGTTGGCCCTCTATACATACAAATAATTGGTTAGTATTTTAACTTAAAAATAAAAAATTATTTTAACTTTAGTTTAGAATTTTGATAAATGAATTTTTATTTAGTAATTATTTCGTAAAATTAATGGATTAAGTATTTAATCTAAGATAATTTTAATGACACTAATCAAGATCGTAAACCTGTACTCATGAGTTGGGCCTCGGTACGTAAGATTATTTAGTTAGTATTTTAACTTTAACATAAAACCTTATTTTAACGGTAGTTCAAAATTTTAATAATTAAATATTTATTTAATAATTATTTTGTGAAATTAATAGATTAAATTAGTTAATGTAAGATAATTTTTTAATAACATTAATCAAGAACGTAGACCTGTACTCATGGTTCGGGCCTCTATAGATACAAATAATTGGTTAGTATTTTAACTTAAAAATAAATATTTTTTTAACTTTAGTTTAGAATTTTGATAAATGAATTTTTATTTAGTAATTATTTCATAAAATTAATTTAACGGTAGTTCAAAATTTTAATAATTAAATATTTATTTAATAACTATTTTGTGAAATTAATAGATTAAATTAGTTAATGTAAGATAATTTTTTAATAACATTAATCAAAATCCTAGACCTGTACTCATGGGTTGGGCCTCAATACATACAAATAATTGGTTAGTATTTTAAATTAAAAATATAAAATTATTTTAATTGTAGTTCAAAATTTTGTATAATTGATTACTTATTCACTAATTATTTTGTAAAATTGATAGATTTATTAGTTAATTTAAGATAATTTTAATGACACTAATCAAGATCGGGAACCTGTACTCATGAGTTGGGCCTCCATACGTAAATTAATTGGTTAGTACTTTAACTTTAAAATAACAAATTATTTTAAGGGCAGTTCAAAATTTTAATAATTGAATATTTATTTAATAATTATTTTGTGATATTAATAGATTAAATTAGTTAATGTAAGACAATTTTTTAATAACATTAATGAACATCTTAGACCTGTACTCATGGGTTGGGCCTCTATACAAACAAATAATTGGTTAGTATTTTAACTTAAAAATAAAAAATTATTTTAACTTTAGTTCAGAATTTTGATAAATGAATTTTTATTTATTAATTATTTCGTAAAATTAAAAGATTAAGTAGTTAATCTAAGATAATTTTACTGACACTAATCAAGATCGTAAACCTGTACTCATGAGTTGGGCCTCGATACGTAAGATTAATTAGTTAGTATTTTAACTTTAAAATAAAACCTTATTTTAACGGCAGTTCAAAATTTTAATAATTGAATATTTATTTAATAATTATTTTGTGAAATTAATAGATTAAATTAGTTAATGTAAGATAATTTTTTAATAACATTAATCAAGAACGTAGACCTGTACTCATGGTTCGGGCCTCTATAGATACAAATAATTGGTTAGTATTTTAACTTAAAAATAAATATTTTTTTAACTTTAGTTTAGAATTTTGATAAATGAATTTTTATTTAGTAATTATTTCATAAAATTAATTTAACGGTAGTTCAAAATTTTAATAATTAAATATATATTTAATAACTATTTTGTGAAATTAATAGATTAAATTAGTTAATGTAAGATAATTTTTTAATAACATTAATCAAAATCCTAGACCTGTACTCATGGGTTGGGCCTCAATACATACAAATAATTGGTTAGTATTTTAAATTAAAAATATAAAATTATTTTAATTGTAGTTCAAAATTTTGTATAATTGATTACTTATTCACTAATTATTTTGTAAAATTGATAGATTTATTAGTTAATTTAAGATAAAATTTAATGACACTAATCAAGATCGGGAACCTGTACTCATGAGTTGGGGCTCCATACGTAAATTAATTGGTTAGTACTTTAACTTTAAAATAACAAATTATTTTAAGGGCAGTTCAAAATTTTAATAATTGAATATTTATTTAATAATTATTTTGTGATATTAATAGATTAAATTAGTTAATGTAAGACAATTTTTTAATAACATTAATGAACATCTTAGACCTGTACTCATGGGTTGGGCCTCTATACAAACAAATAATTGGTTAGTATTTTAACTTAAAAATAAAAAATTATTTTAACTTTAGTTCAGAATTTTGATAAATGAATTTTTATTTATTAATTATTTCGTAAAATTAATAGATTAAGTAGTTAATCTAAGATAATTTTACTGACACTAATCAAGATCGTAAACCTGTACTCATGAGTTGGGCCTCGATACGTAAGATTAATTAGTTAGTATTTTAACTTTAAAATAAAACCTTATTTTAACGGCAGTTCAAAATTTTAATAATTGAATATTTATTTAATAATTATTTTGTGAAATTAATAGATTAAATTAGTTAATGTAAGATAATTTTTTAATAACATTAATCAACGACGTAGACCTGTACTCATGGGTTGGGCCTCTATAGATACAAATAATTGGTCAGTATTTTAACTTAAAAATAAATATTTTTTTTAACTTTAGTTTAGAATTTTGATAAATGAATTTTTATTTAGTAATTATTTCATAAAATTAATACATTAAGTAGTTAATCTAAGATAATTTTACTGACACTAATCAAGATCGTAAACCTGTACTCATGAGTTGGGCCTCGATACGTAAGATTAATTAGTTAGTATTTTAACTTTAAAATAAAACATTATTGTAATGGTAGTTCAAAATTTTAATAATTGAATATTTATTTAATAATTATTTTGTGAAATTAATAGATTAAATTAGTTAATGTAAGATAATTTTTTAACAACATTAATCAACATCGTAGACCTGTACTCTTGGGTTGGCCCTTTATACATACAAAAATTGGTTAGTATTTTAACTTAAAAAGAAAAAATTATTTTAACTTTAGTTTAGAATTTTGATAAATGAATTTTTATTTAGTAATTATTTCGTAAAATTAATGGATGAAGTAGTTAATCTAAGATAATTTTAATGACACTAATCAAGATCGTAAACCTGTACTCATGAGTTGGGCCTCGATACGTAAGATTAATTAGTTAGTATTTTAACTTTAAAATAAAACCTTATTGTAACGGTAGTTCAAAATTTTAATAATTGAATATTTATTTAATAATTATTTTGTGAAATTAATAGATTAAATTAGTTAATGTAAGATAATTTTTTAGTAACATTAATCGATATCGTAGGCCTGTACTCATGGGTTGGCCCTCTATACATACAAATAATTGGTTAGTATTTTAAATTAAAAATAAAAAATTATTTTAACTTTAGTTTAGAATTTTGATAAATGAATTTTTATTTAGTAATTATTTCGTAAAATTAATAGATTAAGTAGTTAATCTAAGATAATTTAATGACACTAATCAAGATCGTAAACCTGTACTCATGAGTTGGGCCTCCACACGTAAGATTAATTAGTTAGTATTTTAACTTTAAAATAACAAATTATTTTAACGGCAGTTCAAAATTTTAATAATTGAATATTTATTTAATAATTATTTTGTGAAATTAATATATTAAATTAGTTAATGTAAGATAATTTTTTAATAACATTAATGAACATCTTAGACCTGTACTCATGGGTTGGGCCTCTATACAAACAAATAATTGGTTAGTATTTTAACTTAAAAATAAAAAATTATTTTAACTTTAGTTTAGAATTTTGATAAATGAATTTTTATGTAGTAATTATTTCGTAAAATTAAAAGATTAAGTAGTTAATCTAAGATAATTTTACTGACACTAATCAAGATCGTAAACCTGTACTCATGAGTTGGGCCTCGATACGTAAGATTAATTAGTTAGTATTTTAACTTTAAAATAAAACCTTATTTTAACGGCAGTTCAAAATTTTAATAATTGAATATTTATTTAATAATTATTTTGTGAAATTAATAGATTAAATTAGTTAATGTAAGATAATTTTTTAACAACGTTAATCAACATCGTAGACCTGTACTCATGGGTTGGCCCTCTATACATACAAATAATTGGTTAGTATTTTAACTTAAAAATATAAAATTATTTTAACTTTAGTTTTGAATTTTGATAAATGAATTTTTATTTAGTAATTATTTCGTAAAATTAATGGATTAAGTAGTTAATCTAAGATAATTTTAATGACACTAATCAAGATCGTAAACCTGTACTCATGAGTTGGGCCTCGATACGTAAGATTAATTAGTTAGTATTTTAACTTTAAAATAAAACCTTATTGTAACGGTAGTTGAAAATTTTAATAATTGAATATTTATTTAATAATTATTTTTTGAAATTAATAGATTAAATTAGTTAATGTAAGATAATTTTTTAACAACATTAATCAACATCGTAGGCCTGTACTCATGGGTTGGCCCTCTATACATACAAATAATTGGTTAGTATTTTAACTTAAAAATAAAAAATTATTTTAACTTTAGTTTAGAATTTTGATAAATGAATTTTTATTTAGTAATTATTTCGTAAAATTAATAGATTAAGTAGTTAATCTAAGATAATTTTAATGACACTAATCAAGATCGTAAACCTGTACTCATGAGTTGGGCCTCGATACGTAAGATTAATTAGTTAGTATTTTAACTTTAAAATAAAACCTTATTGTAACTGTATTTCAAAATTTTAATAATCGAATATTTATTTAATAATTATTTTGTGAAATTAATAGATTAAATTAATTAATGTAAGATAATTTTTTAATAACATTAATCAAAATCCTAGACCTGTACTCATGGGTTGGGCCTCAATACATACAAATAATTGGTTACTATTTTAAGTTAAAAATAAAAAATTATTTTAACTTTAGTTTAGAATTTTGATAAATGAATTTTTATCTAGTAATTATTTCGTAAAATTAATAGATTAAGTAGTTAATCTAAGATAATTTTACTGACACTAATCAAGATCGTAAACCTGTACTCATGAGTTGGGCCTCGATACGTAAGATTAATTAGTTAGTATTTTAACTTTAAAATAAAACCTTATTGTAACTGTAGTTCAAAATTTTAATAATCGAATATTTATTTAATAATTATTTTGTGAAATTAATAGATTAAATTAATTAATGTAAGATAATTTTTTAATAACATTAATCAAAATCCTAGACCTGTACTCATGGGTTGGGCCTCAATACATACAAATAATTGGTTACTATTTTAAGTTAAAAATAAAAAATTATTTTAACTTTAGTTTAGAATTTCGATAAATGAATTTTTATCTAGTAATTATTTCGTAAAATTAATAGATTAAGTAGTTAATCTAAGATAATTTTAATGACACTAATCAAGATCGTGAACCTGTACTCATGAGTTGGGCCTCGATACGTAAGATTAATTAGTTAGTATTTTAACTTTAAAATAAAACCTTATTGTAACGGTAGTTCAAAATTTTAATAATTGAATATTTATTGAATAATTATTTTGTGAAATTAATTGATTAAATTAGTTATTGATTTTTTATTCAATAATTATTTTGTAATATTGTAGAATAATTAGTTAATTTAAGATAATTATAATGACACTAATCAAGATCGTGAACCTGTACTCATGAGTTGGGCCTCCATACGTAAATTAATTGGTTAGTATTTTAACTTTAAAATAACAAATTATTTTAACGGCAGTTCAAAATTTTAATAATTGAATATTTATTTAATAATTATTTTGTGAAATTAATAGATTAAATTAGTTAATGTAAGATAATTTTTTAATAACATTAATCAACATCGTAGACCTGTACTCATGGGTTGGGCCTCTATACATACAAATAATTGGTTAGTATTTTAACTTAAAAATAAAAAATTATTTTAACTTTAGTTCAGAATTTTGATAAATGAATTTTTATTTAGTAATTATTTCGTAAAATTAAAAGATTAAGTAGTTAATCTAATATAATTTTACTGACACTAATCAAGATCGTAAACCTGTACTCATGAGTTGGGCCTCCATACTTAAGATTAATTAGTTAGTATTTTAACTTTAAAATAAAATCTTATTTTAACGGAAGTTCAAAATTTTAATAATTGAATATTTATTTAATAATTATGTTGTGAAATTAATAGATTAAATTAGTTAATGTAAGATAATTTTTTAATAACATTAATCAACAACGTAGACCTGTACTCAAGGGTCGGGCCTCTATACATACAAATAATTGGTTAGTATTTTAACTTAAAAATAAATTTTTTTTTTAACTTTAGTTTAGAATTTTGATAAGTGAATTTTTATTTAGTAATTATTTCGTAAAATTAATAGATTAAGTAGTTAATCTAAGATAATTTTACTGACACTAATCAAGATCGTAAACCTGTACTCATGAGTTGGGCTTCGATACGTAAGATTAATTAGTTAGTATTTTAACTTTAAAATAAAACCTTATTGTAACGGTAGTTCAAAATTTTAATAATTGAATATTTTTTTAATAATTATTTTGTGAAATTAATAGATTAAATTAGTTAATGTAAGATAATTTTTTAATAACATTAATCAACATCGTAGACCTGTACTCTTTGGTTGGCCCTCTATACATACAAATAATTGGTTAGTATTTTAACTTAAAAATAAAAAATTATTTTAACTTTAGTTTAGAATTTTGATAAATGAATATTTATTGAATAATTATTTCGTAAAATTAATAGATTAAGTAGTTAATCTAAGATAATTTTACTAACACTAATCAAGATCGTAAACCTGTACTCATGAGTTGGGCCTCGATACGTAAGATTAATTAGTTAGTATTTTAACTTCAAAATAAAACCTTATTGTAACGGTAGTTCAAAATTTTAATAATTGAATATTTTTTTAAGAATTATTTTGTGAAATTAATAGATTAAATTAGTTAATTTAAGATTATTTTTTAATAAAATTAATCAAGATCGTAGACCTGTACTCATGGGTTGGACCTGAATACATACAAATAATTGGTTAGTATTTTAAATTAAAAATAAAAAATTATTTTAATTGTAGTTCAAAATTTTGTATAATCGATTACTTATTCAATAATTATTTTGTAAAATTGTAGAATAATTAGTTAATTTAAGATAATTTTAATGACACTAATCAAGATCGTGAACCTGTACTCATGAGTTGGGCCTCCATACGTAAATTAATTGGTTAGTATTTTAACTTTAAAATAACAAATTATTTTAACGGCAGTTCAAAATTTTAATAATTGAATATTTATTTAATAATTATTTTGTGAAATTAATAGATTAAATTAGTTAATGTAAGATAATTTTTTAATAACATTAATCAACAACGTAGACCTGTACTCAAGGGTCGGGCCTCTATACATACAAATAATTGGTTAGTATTTTAACTTAAAAATAAATTTTTTTTTTAACTTTAGTTTAGAATTTTGATAAATGAATTTTTATTTAGTAATTATTTCGTAAAATTAATAGATTAAGTAGTTAATCTAAGATAATTTTACTGACACTAATCAAGATCGTAAACCTGTACTCATGAGTTGGGCCTCCATACGTAAGATTAATTAGTTAGTATTTTAACTTTAAAATAAAATCTTATTTTAACGGCAGTTCAAAATTTTAATAATTGAATATTTATATAATAATTATTTTGTGAAATTAATAGATTAAATTAGTTAATGTAAGATAATTTTTTAATAACATTAATCAACAACGTAGACCTGTACTCAAGGGTCGGGCCTCTATACATACAAATAATTGGTTAGTATTTTAACTTAAAAATAAATTTTTTTTTTAACTTTAGTTTAGAATTTTGATAAATGAATTTTTATTTAGTAATTATTTCGTAAAATTAATAGATTAAGTAGTTAATCTAAGATAATTTTACTGACACTAATCAAGATCGTAAACCTGTACTCATGAGTTGGGCTTCGATACGTAAGATTAATTAGTTAGTATTTTAACTTTAAAATAAAACCTTATTGTAACGGTAGTTCAAAATTTTAATAATTGAATATTTTTTTAATAATTATTTTGTGAAATTAATAGATTAAATTAGTTAATGTAAGATAATTTTTTAATAACATTAATCAACATCGTAGACCTGTACTCTTTGGTTGGCCCTCTATACATACAAATAATTGGTTAGTATTTTAACTTAAAAATAAAAAATTATTTTAACTTTAGTTTAGAATTTTGATAAATGAATTTTTATTTAGTAATTATTTCGTAAAATTAATAGATTAAGTAGTTAATCTAAGATAATTTTACTAACACTAATCAAGATCGTAAACCTGTACTCATGAGTTGGGCCTCGATACGTAAGATTAATTAGTTAGTATTTTAAATTCAAAATAAAACCTTATTGTAACGGTAGTTCAAAATTTTAATAATTGAATATTTTTTTAAGAATTATTTTGTGAAATTAATAGATTAAATTAGTTAATTTAAGATTATTTTTTAATAAAATTAATCAAGATCGTAGACCTGTACTCATGGGTTGGACCTGAATACATACAAAAAATTTGTTAGTATTTTAAATTAAAAATAAAAAATTATTTTAATTGTAGTTCAAAATTTTGGATAATTAATTATTTATTGAATAATTATTTTGTAAAATTGATAGATTAATTAGTTAAACTAAGATAATTTTAATGACACTAATCAAGATCGTGAACCTGTACTCATGAGTTGGGCCTCCATACGTAAATTAATTTGTTAGTATTTTAACTTTAAAATAACTATTTATTTTAACGGCAGTTCAAAATTTTAATAATTGAATATTTATTTAATAATTATTTTGTGAAATTAATAGATTAAATTAGTTAATGTAAGATAATTTTTTAATAACATTAATCAACATCGTAGACCTGTACTCATGGGTTGGGCCTCTATACATACAAATAATTGGTTAGTATTTTAACTTAAAAATAAAAAATTATTTTAACTTTAGTTCAGAATTTTGATAAATGAATTTTTATTTAGTAATTATTTCGTAAAATTAAAAGATTAAGTAGTTAATCTAATATAATTTTACTGACACTAATCAAGATCGTAAACCTGTACTCATGAGTTGGGCCTCCATACTTAAGATTAATTAGTTAGTATTTTAACTTTAAAATAAAATCTTATTTTAACGGAAGTTCAAAATTTTAATAATTGAATATTTATTTAATAATTATGTTGTGAAATTAATAGATTAAATTAGTTAATGTAAGATAATTTTTTAATAACATTAATCAACAACGTAGACCTGTACTCAAGGGTCGGGCCTCTATACATACAAATAATTGGTTAGTATTTTAACTTAAAAATAAATTTTTTTTTAACTTTAGTTTAGAATTTTGATAAATGAATTTTTATTTAGTAATTATTTCGTAAAATTAATAGATTAAGTAGTTAATCTAAGATAATTTTACTGACACTAATCAAGATCGTAAACCTGTACTCATGAGTTGGGCTTCGATACGTAAGATTAATTAGTTAGTATTTTAACTTTAAAATAAAACCTTATTGTAACGGTAGTTCAAAATTTTAATAATTGAATATTTTTTTAATAATTATTTTGTGAAATTAATAGATTAAATTAGTTAATGTAAGATAATTTTTTAATAACATTAATCAACATCGTAGACCTGTACTCTTTGGTTGGCCCTCTATACATACAAATAATTGGTTAGTATTTTAACTTAAAAATAAAAAATTATTTTAACTTTAGTTTAGAATTTTGATAAATGAATATTTATTGAATAATTATTTCGTAAAATTAATAGATTAAGTAGTTAATCTAAGATAATTTTACTAACACTAATCAAGATCGTAAACCTGTACTCATGAGTTGGGCCTCGATACGTAAGATTAATTAGTTAGTATTTTAACTTCAAAATAAAACCTTATTGTAACGGTAGTTCAAAATTTTAATAATTGAATATTTTTTTAAGAATTATTTTGTGAAATTAATAGATTAAATTAGTTAATTTAAGATTATTTTTTAATAAAATTAATCAAGATCGTAGACCTGTACTCATGGGTTGGACCTGAATACATACAAATAATTGGTTAGTATTTTAAATTAAAAATAAAAAATTATTTTAATTGTAGTTCAAAATTTTGTATAATCGATTACTTATTCAATAATTATTTTGTAAAATTGTAGAATAATTAGTTAATTTAAGATAATTTTAATGACACTAATCAAGATCGTGAACCTGTACTCATGAGTTGGGCCTCCATACGTAAATTAATTGGTTAGTATTTTAACTTTAAAATAACAAATTATTTTAACGGCAGTTCAAAATTTTAATAATTGAATATTTATTTAATAATTATTTTGTGAAATTAATAGATTAAATTAGTTAATGTAAGATAATTTTTTAATAACATTAATCAACAACGTAGACCTGTACTCAAGGGTCGGGCCTCTATACATACAAATAATTGGTTAGTATTTTAACTTAAAAATAAATTTTTTTTTTAACTTTAGTTTAGAATTTTGATAAATGAATTTTTATTTAGTAATTATTTCGTAAAATTAATAGATTAAGTAGTTAATCTAAGATAATTTTACTGACACTAATCAAGATCGTAAACCTGTACTCATGAGTTGGGCCTCCATACGTAAGATTAATTAGTTAGTATTTTAACTTTAAAATAAAATCTTATTTTAACGGCAGTTCAAAATTTTAATAATTGAATATTTATATAATAATTATTTTGTGAAATTAATAGATTAAATTAGTTAATGTAAGATAATTTTTTAATAACATTAATCAACAACGTAGACCTGTACTCAAGGGTCGGGCCTCTATACATACAAATAATTGGTTAGTATTTTAACTTAAAAATAAATTTTTTTTTTAACTTTAGTTTAGAATTTTGATAAATGAATTTTTATTTAGTAATTATTTCGTAAAATTAATAGATTAAGTAGTTAATCTAAGATAATTTTACTGACACTAATCAAGATCGTAAACCTGTACTCATGAGTTGGGCTTCGATACGTAAGATTAATTAGTTAGTATTTTAACTTTAAAATAAAACCTTATTGTAACGGTAGTTCAAAATTTTAATAATTGAATATTTTTTTAATAATTATTTTGTGAAATTAATAGATTAAATTAGTTAATGTAAGATAATTTTTTAATAACATTAATCAACATCGTAGACCTGTACTCTTTGGTTGGCCCTCTATACATACAAATAATTGGTTAGTATTTTAACTTAAAAATAAAAAATTATTTTAACTTTAGTTTAGAATTTTGATAAATGAATTTTTATTTAGTAATTATTTCGTAAAATTAATAGATTAAGTAGTTAATCTAAGATAATTTTACTAACACTAATCAAGATCGTAAACCTGTACTCATGAGTTGGGCCTCGATACGTAAGATTAATTAGTTAGTATTTTAAATTCAAAATAAAACCTTATTGTAACGGTAGTTCAAAATTTTAATAATTGAATATTTTTTTAAGAATTATTTTGTGAAATTAATAGATTAAATTAGTTAATTTAAGATTATTTTTTAATAAAATTAATCAAGATCGTAGACCTGTACTCATGGGTTGGACCTGAATACATACAAAAAATTTGTTAGTATTTTAAATTAAAAATAAAAAATTATTTTAATTGTAGTTCAAAATTTTGGATAATTAATTATTTATTGAATAATTATTTTGTAAAATTGATAGATTAATTAGTTAAACTAAGATAATTTTAATGACACTAATCAAGATCGTGAACCTGTACTCATGAGTTGGGCCTCCATACGTAAATTAATTTGTTAGTATTTTAACTTTAAAATAACTATTTATTTTAACGGCAGTTCAAAATTTTAATAATTGAATATTTATTTAATAATTATTTTGTGAAATTAATAGATTAAATTAGTTAATGTAAGATAATTTTTTAATAACATTAATCAACATCGTAGACCTGTACTCATGGGTTGGGCCTCTATACATACAAATAATTGGTTAGTATTTTAACTTAAAAATAAAAAATTATTTTAACTTTAGTTCAGAATTTTGATAAATGAATTTTTATTTAGTAATTATTTCGTAAAATTAAAAGATTAAGTAGTTAATCTAATATAATTTTACTGACACTAATCAAGATCGTAAACCTGTACTCATGAGTTGGGCCTCCATACTTAAGATTAATTAGTTAGTATTTTAACTTTAAAATAAAATCTTATTTTAACGGAAGTTCAAAATTTTAATAATTGAATATTTATTTAATAATTATTTTGTGAAATTAATAGATTAAATTAGTTAATGTAAGATAATTTTTTAATAACATTAATCAACAACGTAGACCTGTACTCAAGGGTCGGGCCTCTATACATACAAATAATTGGTTAGTATTTTAACTTAAAAATAATTTTTTTTTTAACTTTAGTTTAGAATTTTGATAAATGAATTTTTATTTAGTAATTATTTCGTAAAATTAATAGATTAAGTAGTTAATCTAAGATAATTTTACAGACACTAATCAAGATCGTAAACCTGTACTCATGAGTTGGGCTTCGATACGTAAGATTAATTAGTTAGTATTTTAACTTTAAAATAAAACCTTATTGTAACCGTAGTTCAAAATTTTAATAATTGAATATTTTTTTAATAATTATTTTGTGAAATTAATAGATTAAATTAGTTAATGTAAGATAATTTTTTAATAACATTAATCAACATCGTAGACCTGTACTCTTTGGTTGGCCCTCTATACATACAAATAATTGGTTAGTATTTTAACTTAAAAATAAAAAATTATTTTAACTTTAGTTTAGAATTTTGATAAATGAATATTAATTGAATAATTATTTCGTAAAATTAATAGATTAAGTAGTTAATCTAAGATAATTTTACTAACACTAATCAAGATCGTAAACCTGTACTCATGAGTTGGGCCTCGATACGTAAGATTAATTAGTTAGTATTTTAACTTCAAAATAAAACCTTATCGTAACGGTAGTTCAAAATTTTAATAATTGAATATTTTTTTAAGAATTATTTTGTGAAATTAATAGATTAAATTAGTTAATTTAAGATTATTTTTTAATAAAATTAATCAAGATCGTAGACCTGTACTCATGGGTTGGACCTGAATACATACAAAAAATTTGTTAGTATTTTAAATTAAAAATAAAAAATTATTTTAATTGTAGTTCAAAATTTTGGATAATTAATTATTTATTGAATAATTATTTTGTAAAATTGATAGATTAATTAGTTAAACTAAGATAATTTTAATGACACTAATCAAGATCGTGAACCTGTACTCATGAGTTGGGCCTCCATACGTAAATTAATTTGTTAGTATTTTAACTTTAAAATAACAATTTATTTTAACGGCAGTTCAAAATTTTAAAAATTGAATATTTATTTAATAATTATTTTGTGAAATTAATAGATTAAATTAGTTAATGTAAGATAATTTTTTAATAACATTAATCAAAAATCCTAGACTTGTACTCATGGGTTGGGCCTCAATACATACAATAATTGGTTAGTATTTTAAATTAAAAATAAAAAATTATTTTAATTGTAGTTCAAAATTTTGTATAATCGATTACTTATTCAATAATTATTTTGTAAAATTGTAGAATAATTAGTTAATTTAAGATAATTTTAATGACACTAATCAAGATCGTGAACCTGTACTCATGAGTTGGGCCTCCATACGTAAATTAATTGGTTAGTATTTTAACTTTAAAATAACAAATTATTTTAACGGCAGTTCAAAATTTTAATAATTGAATATTTATTTAATAATTATTTTGTGAAATTAATAGATTAAATTAGTTAATGTAAGATAATTTTTTAATAACATTAATCAACAACGTAGGACCTGTACTCAAGGGTCGGGCCTCTATACATACAAATAATTGGTTAGTATTTTAACTTAAAAATAAATTTTTTTTTTAACTTTAGTTTAGAATTTTGATAAATGAATTTTTATTTAGTAATTATTTCGTAAAATTAATAGATTAAGTAGTTAATCTAAGATAATTTTACTGACACTAATCAAGATCGTAAACCTGTACTCATGAGTTGGGCTTCGATACGTAAGATTAATTAGTTAGTATTTTAACTTTAAAATAAAACCTTATTGTAACGGTAGTTCAAAATTTTAATAATTGAATATTTTTTTAATAATTATTTTGTGAAATTAATAGATTAAATTAGTTAATGTAAGATAATTTTTTAATAACATTAATCAACATCGTAGACCTGTACTCTTTGGTTGGCCCTCTATACATACAAATAATTGGTTAGTATTTTAACTTAAAAATAAAAAATTATTTTAACTTTAGTTTAGAATTTTGATAAATGAAATAACAATTTATTTTAACGGCAGTTCTAAATTTTAAAAATTGAATATTTATTTAATAATTATTTTGTGAAATTAATAGATTAAATTAGTTAATGTAAGATAATTTTTTAATAACATTAATCAAAATCCTAGACTTGTACTCATGGGTTGGGCCTCAATACATACAAATAATTGGTTAGTATTTTAAATTAAAAATAAAAAATTATTTTAATTGTAGTTCAAAATTTTGTATAATCGATTACTTATTCAATAATTATTTTGTAAAATTGTAGAATAATTAGTTAATTTAAGATAATTTTAATGACACTAATCAAGATCGTGAACCTGTACTCATGAGTTGGGCCTCCATACGTAAATTAATTGGTTAGTATTTTAACTTTAAAATAACAAATTATTTTAACGGCAGTTCAAAATTTTAATAATTGAATATTTATTTAATAATTATTTTGTGAAATTAATAGATTAAATTAGTTAATGTAAGATAATTTTTTAATAACATTAATCAACATCGTAGACCTGTACTCATGGGTTGGGCCTCTATACATACAAATAATTGGTTAGTATTTTAACTTAAAAATAAAAAATTATTTTAACTTTAGTTCAGAATTTTGATAAATGAATTTTTATTTAGTAATTATTTCGTAAAATTAATAGATTAAGTAGTTAATCTAATATAATTTTACTGACACTAATCAAGATCGTAAACCTGTACTCATGAGTTGGGCCTCCATACTTAAGATTAATTAGTTAGTATTTTAACTTTAAAATAAAATCTTATTTTAACGGCAGTTCAAAATTTTAATAATTGAATATTTATTTAATAATTATTTTGTGAAATTAATAGATTAAATTAGTTAATGTAAGATAATTTTTTAATAACATTAATCAACAACGTAGACCTGTACTCAAGGGTCGGGCCTCTATACATACAAATAATTGGTTAGTATTTTAACTTAAAAATAAATTTTTTTTTAACTTTAGTTTAGAATTTTGATAAATGAATTTTTATTTAGTAATTATTTCGTAAAATTAATAGATTAAGTAGTTAATCTAACATAATTTTACTGACACTAATCAAGATCGTAAACCTGTACTCATGAGTTGGGCTTCGATACGTAAGATTAATTAGTTAGTATTTTAACTTTAAAATAAAACCTTATTGTAACGGTAGTTCAAAATTTTAATAATTGAATATTTTTTTAATAATTATTTGTGAATTAATAGATTTAAATTAGTTATGTAAGATAATTTTTTAATAACATTAATCACATCGTAGACCTGTACTCTTTGGTTGGCCCTCTATACATACAAATAATTGGTTAGTATTTTAACTTAAAAATAAAAAATTATTTTAACTTTAGTTTAGAATTTTGATAAATGAAATAACAATTTTATTTTAACGGCAGTTCTAAATTTTAAAAATTGAATATTTATTTAATAATTATTTTGTGAAATTAATAGATTAAATTAGTTAATGTAAGATAATTTTTTAATAACATTAATCAAAATCCTAGACTTGTACTCATGGGTTGGGCCTCAATACATACAAATAATTGGTTAGTATTTTAAATTAAAAATAAAAAATTATTTTAATTGTAGTTCAAAATTTTGTATAATCGATTACTTATTCAATAATTATTTTGTAAAATTGTAGAATAATTAGTTAATTTAAGATAATTTTAATGACACTAATCAAGATCGTGAACCTGTACTCATGAGTTGGGCCTCCATACGTAAATTAATTGGTTAGTATTTTAACTTTAAAATAACAAATTATTTTAACGGCAGTTCAAAATTTTAATAATTGAATATTTATTTAATAATTATTTTGTGAAATTAATAGATTAAATTAGTTAATGTAAGATAATTTTTTAATAACATTAATCAACATCGTAGACTTGTACTCATGGATTGGGCCTCTATACATACAAATAATTGGTTAGTATTTTAACTTAAAAATATAAAATTATTTTATCTTTAGTTCAGAATTTTGATAAATGAATTTTTATTTAGTAATTATTTCGTAAAATTAAAAGATTAAGTAGTTAATCTAATATAATTTTACTGACACTAATCAAGATCGTAAACCTGTACTCATGAGTTGGGCCTCCATACGTAAGATTAATTAGTTAGTATTTTAACTTTAAAATAAAACCTTATTTTAACGGCAGTTCAAAATTTTAATAATTGAATATTTATATAATAATTATTTTGTGAAATTAATAGATTAAATTAGTTAATGTAAGATAATTTTTTAATAACATTAATCAACAACGTAGACCTGTACTCATTGGTCGGGCCTCTATACATACAAATAATTGGTTAGTATTTTAACTTAAAAATAAATTTTTTTTTTAACTTTAGTTTAGAATTTTGATAAATGAATTTTTATTTAGTAATTTTTTCGTAAAATTAATAGATTAAGTAGTTAATCTAAGATAATTTTACTGACACTAATCAAGATCGTAAACCTGTACTCATGAGTTGGGCTTCGATACGTAAGATTAATTAGTTAGTATTTTAACTTTAAAATAAAACCTTATTGTAACGGTAGTTCAAAATTTTAATAATTGAATATTTTTTTAATAATTATTTTGTGAAGTTAATAGATTAAATTAGTTAATGTAAGATAATTTTTTAATAACATTAATCAACATCGTAGACCTGTACTCATGGGTCGGCCCTCTATACATACAAATAATTGGTTAGTATTTTAACTTAAAAATAAAAAATTATTTTAACTTTAGTTCAGAATTTTGATAAATGAATTTTTATTTAGTAATTATTTCGTAAAATTAAAAGATTAAGTAGTTAATCTAATATAATTTTACTGACACTAATCAAGATCGTAAACCTGTACTCATGAGTTGGGCCTCGATACGTAAGATTAATTAGTTAGTATTTTAACTTTAAAAAAAAACCTTATTTTAACGGCAGTTCAAAATTTTAATAATTGAATATTTATTTAATAATTATTTTGTGAAATTAATAGATTAAATTAGTTAATGTAAGATAATTTTTTAATAACATTAATCCACAACGTAGACCTGTACTCATGGGTCGGGCCTCTATACATACAAATAATTTGTTAGTATTTTAACTTAAAAATAAAATTTTTTTTTAACTTTAGTTTAGAATTTTGATAAATGAATTTTTATTAAGTAATTATTTCGTAAAATTAATAGATTAAGTAGTTAATCTAAGATAATTTTACTGACACTAATCAAGATCGTAAACCTGTACTCATGAGTTGGGCCTCGATACGTAAGATTAATTAGTTAGTATTTTAACTTTAAAATAAAACCTTATTGTAACGGTAGTTCAAAATTTTAATAATTGAATATTTATTTAATAATTATTTTGTGAAATTAATAGATTAAATTAGTTAATGTAAGATAATTTTTTAATAACATTAATCAACATCGTAGACCTGTACTCTTGGGTTGGCCCTCTATACAAACAAATAATTGGTTAGTATTTTAACTTAAAAATAAAAAATTATTTTAACTTTAGTTTAGAATTTTGATAAATGAATTTTTATTTAGTAATTATTTCGTAAAATTAATAGATTAAGTAGTTAATCTAAGATAATTTTAATGACACTAATCAAGATCGTAAACCTGTACTCATGAGTTGGGCCTCCATACGTAAGATTAATTAGTTAGTATTTTAACTTTAAAATAAAACCTTATTTTAACGGCAGTTCAAAATTTTAATAATTGAATATTTATATAATAATTATTTTGTGAAATTAATAGATTAAATTAGTTAATGTAAGATAATTTTTTAATAACATTAATCAACAACGTAGACCTGTACTCATGGGTCGGGCCTCTATACATACAAATAATTGGTTAGTATTTTAACTTAAAAATAAAATTTTTTTTTAACTTTAGTTTAGAATTTTGATAAATGAATTTTTATTTAGTAATTTTTTCGTAAAATTAATAGATTAAGTAGTTAATCTAAGATAATTTTACTGACACTAATCAAGATCGTAAACCTGTACTCATGAGTTGGGCTTCGATACGTAAGATTAATTAGTTAGTATTTTAACTTTAAAATAAAACCTTATTGTAACGGGAGTTCAAAATTTTAATAATTGAATATTTTTTTAATAATTATTTTGTGAAGTTAATAGATTAAATTAGTTAATGTAAGATAATTTTTTAATAACATTAATGAACATCGTAGACCTGTACTCATGGGTCGGCCCTCTATACATACAAATAATTGGTTAGTATTTTAACTTAAAAATAAAAAATTATTTTAACTTTAGTTCAGAATTTTGATAAATGAATTTTTATTTAGTAATTATTTCGTAAAATTAAAAGATTAAGTAGTTAATCTAATATAATTTTACTGACACTAATCAAGATCGTAAACCTGTACTCATGAGTTGGGCCTCGATACGTAAGATTAATTAGTTAGTATTTTAACTTTAAAATAAAACCTTATTTTAACGGCAGTTCAAAATTTTAATAATTGAATATTTATTTAATAATTATTTTGTGAAATTAATAGATTAAATTAGTTAATGTAAGATAATTTTTTAATAACATTAATCCACAACGTAGACCTGTACTCATGGGTCGGGCCTCTATACATACAAATAATTTGTTAGTATTTTAACTTAAAAATAAAATTTTTTTTTAACTTTAGTTTAGAATTTTGATAAATGAATTTTTATTTAGTAATTATTTCGTAAAATTAATAGATTAAGTAGTTAATCTAAGATAATTTTACTGACACTAATCAAGATCGTAAACCTGTACTCATGAGTTGGGCCTCGATACGTAAGATTAATTAGTTAGTATTTTAACTTTAAAATAAAACCTTATTGTAACGGTAGTTCAAAATTTTAATAATTGAATATTTATTTAATAATTATTTTGTGAAATTAATAGATTAAATTAGTTAATGTAAGATAATTTTTTAATAACATTAATCAACATCGTAGACCTGTACTCTTGGGTTGGCCCTCTATACAAACAAATAATTGGTTAGTATTTTAACTTAAAAATAAAAAATTATTTTAACTTTAGTTTAGAATTTTGATAAATGAATTTTTATTTAGTAATTATTTCGTAAAATTAATAGATTAAGTAGTTAATCTAAGATAATTTTAATGACACTAATCAAGATCGTAAACCTGTACTCATGAGTTGGGCCTCGATACGTAAGATTAATTAGTTAGTATTTTAACTTTAAAATAAAACCTTATTGTAACGGTAATTCAAAATTTTAATAATTGAATATTTATTGAATAATTATTTTGTGAAATTAATTGATTAAATTAGTTATTGATTTTTTATTCAATAATTATTTTGTAATATTGTAGAATAATTAGTTAATCTAAGAAAATTTTAATGACACTAATCAAGATCATGAACCTGTACTCTTGAGTTGGTCCTCCATACACAAATTAATTGGTTAGTATTTTAACTTTAAAATAACAAATTATTTTAACCGCAGTTCAGAATTTTAATAATTGAATATTTATTTAATAATTATTTTGTGAAATTAATAGATTAAATTAGTTAATCTAAGATAATTTTTTAATAAAATTAATCAACATCGTAGACGTGTACTCCTGGGTTCGGCCTCATTACATACAAATAATTGGTTAGTATTTGAACTTAAAAATAAAAAAATATTTTAACTTTAGTTTAGAAGTTTGAGAATTGACTATTTATTTAGTAATTATTTCGTGAAATTTATAGATTAAGTAGTTAATCTAAGATAATTTTAATGACACTAATCAAGATCGTAGACCTCTACTCATGAGTTGGGCCTCGTTACGTAAGATTAATTAGTTAGTATTTTAACTTTAAAATAAAACCTTATTGTAACGGTAGGTCAAAATTTTAATAATTGAATATTTTTTTAATAATTATTTTGTGAAATTAATAGATTAAATTAGTTAATTTAAGATTATTTTTTAATAAAATTAATCAAAATCGTAGACCTGTACTCATGGGTTGGACCACAATACATACAAATAATTTGTTAGTATTTTAATTAATCTAAGATAATTTTAATGACACTAATCAAGGTGGTACACCTGTACTCGTGGGTTGAGCCTCAATACATACAAATAATTGGTTAGTATTTTAACTAAAAAATAAAAAATTATTTTAACTTTAGTTTAGAATTTTGATAATTGAAATTTTATTCAGTAATTATTTCGTAAAATTAATTGATTAAGTAGTTAATCTTAGGTAATTTTATTGACACTATTCAAGATCGTAAACCTGTACTCATGAGTTGGGCCTCGATACGTAAGATTAATTAGTTAGTATTTTGACTTTAAAATAAAACCTTATTGTAACGGTAGTTCAAAATTTTAATAATAGAATATTTTTTTAATAATTATTTTATGAAATTAATAGATTAAATTAGTTGATTTAAGATTATTTTTTAATAAAATTAATCAAGATCGTAGACCTGTACTAATGGGTTGGACCTCGATACATACAAATAATTTGTTAGTATTTTAAATTAAAAATAAAAAATTATTTTAATTGTAGTTCAAAATTTTGGATAATTGATTATTTGTTCAATAATTCTTTTTTAAAATTGATTGATTAATTAGATAATCTAAGATAATTTTAATGACACTAATCAAGATCGTGAACCTGTACTCATGAGTTGGGCCTCCATACGTAAATTAAATTGTTAGTATTTTAACTTTAAAATAACAAATTATTTTAACGGCAGTTCAAAATTTTAATAATTGAATATTTATTTAATAATTATTTTGTGAAATTAATAGACTAAATTAGTTAATGTAAGATAATTTTTTAATAACATTAATCAAAATCCTAGACCTGTACTTATGGGTTGAGCCTCAATACATACAAATAATTGGTTAGTATTTTAAATTAAAAATTAAAAATTATTTTAATTGTAGTTCAAAATTTTGTATAATTGATTATTTATTCAATAATTATTTTGTAAAATTGATTGATTAATTAGTTAATCTAAGATAATTTTACTGACACTAATCAAGATCGTAGACCTGTACTCATGAGTTGGGCCTCGTTACGTAAGATTAATTAGTTAGTATTTTCACTTTAAAATAAAACCTTATTGTAACGGTAGATCAAAATTTTAATAATTGAATATTTTTTTAATAATTACTTTGTGAAATTAATAGATTAAATTAGTTAATTTAAGATTATTTTTTAATAAAATTAATGAAGATCGTAGACCGGTACTTATGGGTTGGACAACAATACATACAAATAATTTATTAGTATTTTAAATTAAAAATTAAAAATTATTTTAATTGTAGTTCAAAATTTTGGATAATTGATTATTTATTCAATAATTATTTTTTAAAATTGATAGATTAATTAGTTAATCTAAGATAATTTTAATGACACTAATCAAGATCGTGAACCTGTACTCATGAGTTGGGCCTCCATACGTAAATTAATTGGTTAGTATTTTAACTTTAAAATAACAAATTATTTTAACGGTAGTTCAGAATTTTAGTAATTGAATATTTATTCAATAATTATTTTGTGAAATTAATAGATTAAATTAGTTAATGTAAGATAATTTTTTAATAACATTAATCAACATCGTAGACCTGTACTCATGGGTTGGGCCTCTATACATACAAATAATTGGTTAGTATTTTAACTTAAAAATAAAAAATTATTTTAACTTTAGTTTAGAATATTGATAAATGAATTTTTATTTAGTAATTATTTCGTAAAATTAATAGATTAAGAAGTTAATCTAAGATAATTTTACTGACACTAATCAAGATCGTAAACCTGTACTCATGAGTTAGGCCTCGTTACGTAAGATTAATTAGTTAGTATTTTAACTTAAAAATAAAACCTTATTGTAACGGTAGTTCAAAATTTTAATAATTGAATATTTTTTAATAATTATTTTGTGAAATTAATAGATTAAATTAGATTGAATATTTTTTTAATAATTATTTTTTGAAATTAATAGATTAAATTAGTTAATTTAAGATTATTTTTTAATAACATTAATCAAAATCGTAGACCTGTACTCATGGGTTGGGCCTGAATACATACAAATAATTTGTTAGTATTTTAAATTAAAAATAAAAAATTATTTTAATTGTAGTTCAAAATTTTGTATAATTGATTACTTATTCATTAATTATTTTGTAAAATTGATTGATTAATTAGTTAATCTAAGATAATTTTAATGACACTAATCAAGATCGTGAACCTGTACTCATGAGTTGGGCCTCCATACGTAAATTAATTGGTTAGTATTTTAACTTTAAAATAACAAATTATTTTAACGGCAGTTCAGAATTTTAGTAATTGAATATTTATTCAATAATTATTTTGTGAAATTAATAGATTAAATTAGTTAATGTAAGATAATTTTTTAATAACATTAATCAACAACGTAGACCTGTACTCATGGGTTGGGCCTCTATACATACAAATAATTCGTTAGTATTTTAACTTAAAAATAAAAAATTATTTTAACTTTAGTTTAGAATTTTGATAAATGAATTTTTATTTATTAATTATTTCGTAAAATTAATAGATTAAGTAGTTAATCTAAGATAATTTTTCTGACACTAATCAAGATCATAGACCTGTACTCATGAGTTGGGCCTCGTTACGTAAGATTAATTAGTTAGTATTTTAACTTTAAAATAAAACCTTATCGTAACGGTAGTTCAAAATTTTAATAATTGAATATTTTTTCAATAATTATTTTGTAAAATTAATAGATTAAATTAGTTAATTTAAGATTATTTTTTAATAACATTAATCGAAATGCTAGACCTGTACTCATGGGTTGGGCCTCAATACATACAAATAATTTGTTAGTATTTTAACTTAAAAATAAAAAATTATTTTAACTTTAGTTTAGAATTTTGATAAATGAATTTTTATTTAGTAATTATTTCCTAAAATTAATAGATTAAGTAGTTAATCTAAGATAATTTTTCTGACACTAATCAAGATCGTAGACCTGTACTCATGAGTTGGGCCTCGTTACGTAAGATTAATTAGTTAGTATTTTAACTTTAAAATAAAACCTTATTGTAAAGGTAGTTCAAAATTTTAATAATTGAATATTTTTTTAACAATTATTTTGTGAAACTAATAGATTAAATTAGTTAATTCAAGATTATTTTTTAATAACATTAATCAAAATTCTAAACCTGTACTCATGGGTTGGGCCTAAATACATACAAATAATTTGTTAGTATTTTAACTTAAAAATAAAAAATTATTTTAACTTTAGTTTAGAATTTTGATAAATGAATTTTTATTTAGTAATTATTTCGTAAAATTAATAGATTAAGTAGTTAATCTAAGATAATTTTTCTGACACTAATCAAGATCGTAGACCTGTACTCATGAGTTGGGCCTCGTTAGGTAAGATTAATTAGTTAGTATTTTAACTTTAAAATAAAACCTTATTGTAACGGTAGTTCAAAATTTTAATAATTGAATATTTTTTTAATAATTATTTTGTGAAATTAATAGATTAAATTACTTAATTTAAGATTATTTTTTAATAACATTAATCAAAATCCTAGACCTGTACTCATGGGTTGGGCCTCAATACATACAAATAATTTGTTAGTATTTTAAATTAAAAATAAAAAATTATTTTAATTGTAGTTCAAAATTTTTGATAATTGATTATTTGTTCAATAATTCTTTTGTAAAATATATAGATTAATTAGTTAATCTAAGATAATTTTAATGACACTAATCAAGATCGTGAACCTGTACTCATGAGTTGGGCCTCCATACGTAAATTAATTTGTTAGTATTTTAACTTTAAAATAACAAATTATTTTAACGGCAGTTCAAAATTTTAATAATTGAATAATTATTTAATAATTATTTTGTGAAATTAATAGATAAAATTAGTTAATGTAAGATAATTTTTTAATAACATTAATCAAAATCCTAGACCTGTACTTATGGGTTGGGCCTCAATACATACAAATAATTGGTTAGTATTTTAAATAAAAAATAAAAAATTATTTTAATTGTAGTTCAAAATTTTGTATAATTGATTATTTATTCAATAATTATTTTGTAAAATTGATTGATTAATTAGTTAATCTAAGATAATTTTAATGACACTAATCAAGATCGTGAACCTGTACTCATGAGTTGGGCCTCCATACGTAAATTAATTGGTTAGTATTTTAACTTTAAAATAAAACCTTATTGTAACGGTAGTTCAAAATTTTAATAATTGAATATTTTTTTAATAATTATTTTGTGAAATTAATAGATTAAATTACTTAATTTAAGATTATTTTTTAATAACATTAATCAAAATCCTAGACCTGTACTCATGGGTTGGGCCTCAATACATACAAATAATTTGTTAGTATTTTAAATTAAAAATAAAAAATTATTTTAATTGTAGTTCAAAATTTTTGATAATTGATTATTTGTTCAATAATTCTTTTGTAAAATATATAGATTAATTAGTTAATCTAAGATAATTTTAATGACACTAATCAAGATCGTGAACCTGTACTCATGAGTTGGGCCTCCATACGTAAATTAATTTGTTAGTATTTTAACTTTAAAATAACAAATTATTTTAACGGCAGTTCAAAATTTTAATAATTGAATAATTATTTAATAATTATTTTGTGAAATTAATAGATAAAATTAGTTAATGTAAGATAATTTTTTAATAACATTAATCAAAATCCTAGACCTGTACTTATGGGTTGGGCCTCAATACATACAAATAATTGGTTAGTATTTTAAATAAAAAATAAAAAATTATTTTAATTGTAGTTCAAAATTTTGTATAATTGATTATTTATTCAATAATTATTTTGTAAAATTGATTGATTAATTAGTCAATCTAAGATAATTTTAATGACACTAATCAAGATCGTGAACCTGTACTCATGAGTTGGGCCTCCATACGTAAATTAATTGGTTAGTATTTTAACTTTAAAATAACAAATTATTTTAACGGCAGTTCAGAATTTTAGTAATTGAATATTTATTCAATAATTATTTTGTGAAATTAATAGATTAAATTACTTAATGTAAGATAATTTTTTAATAACATTAATCAACATCGTAGACCTGTACTCATGGGTTGGGCCTCTATACATACAAATAATTGGTTAGTATTTTAACTTAAAAATAAAAAATTATTTTAACTTTAGTTTAGAATTTTGATAAATGAATTTTTATTTAGTAATTATTTCGTAAAATTAATAGATTAAGTAGTTAATCTAAGATAATTTTACTGACACTAATCAAGATCGTAGACCTGTACTCATGAGTTGGGCCTCGTTACGTAAGATTAATTAGTTAGTATTTTAATTTTAAAATAAAACCTTATTGTAACGGTAGTTCAAAATTTCAATAATTGAATATTTTTTAAATAATTATTTTGTGAAATTAATAGATTAAATTAGTTAATTTAAGATTATTTTTTAATAACATTAATCAAAATCCTAGACCTGTACTCATGGGTTGGGCCTGAATACATACAAATAATTTGTTAGTATTTTAAATTAAAAATAAAAAATTATTTTAATTGTAGTTCAAAATTTTGTATAATTGATTACTTATTCATTAATTATTTTGTAAAATTGATTGATTAATTAGTTAATCTAAGATAATTTTAATGACACTAATCAAGATCATGAACCTGTACTCATGAGTTGGGCCTCCATACGTAAATTAATTGGTTAGTATTTTAACTTTAAAATAACAAATTATTTTAACCGCAATTCAGAATTTTAGTAATTGAATATTTATTCAATAATTATTTTGTGAAATTAATAGATTAAATTAGTTAATGTAAGATAATTTTTTAATAACATTAATCAACATCGTAGACCTGTACTCATGGGTTGAGCCTCTATACAAACAAATAATTGGTTAGTATTTTAACTTAAAAATAAAAAAATTATTTTAACTTTAGTTTAGAATTTTGATAAATGAAATTTTATTTAGTAATTATTTCGTAAAATTAATAGATTAAGTAGTTAATCTAAGATAATTTTTCTGACACTAATCAAGATCGTAGACCTGTACTCATGAGTTGGGCCTCGTTACGTAAGATTAATTAGTTAGTATTTTAACTTTAAAATAAAACCTTATTGTAACGGTAGTTCAAAATTTTAATAATTGAATATTTTTTTAATAATTATTTTGTGAAATTAATAGATTAAATTAGTTAATTTAAGATTATTTTTTAATAACATTAATCAAAATCCTAGACCTGTATTCATGGGTTGGGCCTCAATACATACAAATAATTTGTTAGTATTTTAACTTAAAAATAAAAAATTATTTTAACTTTAGTTTAGAATTTTGATAAATGAATTTTTATTTAGTAATTATTACGTAAAATTAATAGATTAAGTAGTTAATCTAAGATAATTTTTCTGACACTAATCAAGATCGTAGACCTGTACTCATGAGTTGGGCCTCGTTACGTAAGTTAATTAGTTAGTATTTTAACTTTAAAATAAAACCTTATTGTAACGGTAGCTCAAAATTTTAATAATTGAATATTTTTTTAATAATTATTTTGTGAAATTAATAGATTAAATTAGTTAATTTAAGATTATTTTTTAATAACATTAATCAAAATCCTAGACCTGTACTCATGGGTTGGGCCTGAATATATACAAATAATTTGTTAGTATTTTAAATTAAAAATAAAAAATTATTTTAATTGTAGTTCAAAATTTTGTATAATTGATTACTTATTCATTAATTATTTTGTAAAATTGATTGATTAATTAGTTAATCTAAGATAATTTTAATGACACTAATCAAGATCGTGAACCTGTACTCATGAGTTGGGCCTCTATACGTAAATTAATTGGTTAGTATTTTAACTTTAAAATAACAAATTATTTTAACGGAAGTTCAGAATTTTAGTAATTGAATATTTATTCAATAATTATTTTGTGAAATTAATAGATTAAATTAGTTAATGTAAGATAATTTTTTAATAACATTAATCAACATCGTAGACTTGTACTCATGGGTTGGGCCTCTCTACATACAAATAATTGGTTAGTATTTTAACTTAAAAATAAAAAATTATTTTAACTTTAGTTTAGAATTTTGATAAATGAATTTTTATTTAGTAATTATTTCGTAAAATTAATAGATTAAGTAGTTAATCTAAGATAATTTTAATGACACTAATCAAGATCGTAAACCTATACTCATGAGTTGGGCCTCGATACGTAAGATTAATTAGTTAGTATTTTAACTTTAAAATAAAACCTTATTGTAACGGTAGTTCATAATTTTAATAATTGAATATTTTTTTAATAATTATTTTGTGAAATTAATAGATTAAATTAGTTAATTTAAGATTATTTTTTAATAACATTAATCAAAATCCTAGACCTGTACTCATGGGTTGGGCCTCAATACATACTAATAATTTGTTAGTATTTTAAATTAAAAATAAAAAATTATTTTAATTGTAGTTCAAAATTTTGGATAATTGATTATTTGTTCAATAATTATTTTGTAAAATTGATAGATTAATTAGTTAATCTAAGATAATTTTAATGACACTAATCAAGATCGTGAACCTGTACTCATGAGTTGGGCCTCCATACGTAAATTAATTGGTTAGTATTTTAACTTAAAAATAAAAAATTATTTTAACTTTAGTTTAGAATTTTGATAAATGAATTTTTATTTAGTAATTATTTCGTAAAATTAATAGATTAAGTAGTTAATCTAAGATAATTTTTCTGACACTAATCAAGATCGTAGACCTGTACTCATGAGTTGGGCCTCGTTACGTAAGATTAATTAGTTAGTGTTGGGTCCCGAATTGATGGCAAAACCCAAGAGGGGAGGGGTGAATTGGGTTCTTAAAAATTTCTTCGGTAACTTATCCCCTTGTGAGTTCAATCCCCTTAAATGAAGAAACAAAATGGAGAGCAAAGCAATATAGAAAGCAGAAATAAAATAGACGCAGATTTTTATAGTGGTTCGGGCAACCTCCCTATTCCACTCTTCCAAGCTCACACACCTTGTGACTTGGGTTCCACTATTGCATTCCACGAATACAATTAGAGCCTCTTGCTCCAATCACACACTACTTTGCTATCACTTGATCTTAGCTACCCAAGCTAAATCAAGTTCAATACAAACAAATAATCAAAGAAAGAAATCTACACTTTACAGATGTGTAGCAACACTTTAGCGCAGAGAGAAGAACTTGAAGAATAGGCTTTGAAGATTCAGACGATGAGCTTTTTGCAGTTTGAAGCAGAGTTCTTCTTCTTTGAGTGGCTTGATCTCTTTAGAGCTCTTGAATGTAGTAGTTAAGCACACTTAATGATTCTCAGTTGCTTCCCTCGTTCACCATGAATGCTATTTATAATTTTGGAGGGAATCCGAACGTTAGTGAGTAGGTGGCGCGCATTTAATGCGCCAACGTTCGAATAAATTCCGACCGTTGCGACCCAAGTCGCATGTGGAGTCGACTTCGGATGCGACTTCGCCCAAGTCGCAGATGGAGTCGACTTCGGGTGCGACTTCGCTTCTCCGTCGCAACTTCAAGTTCCAGTCAGGGTCGACTTGGATTCTCGACTTGACCCAAGTCGCAGGTGGAGTCGACTTCGGCTTCGACTTCACCTCGTCAGATGGCTTCACGAACTAAGAACTTGGAAATCCTTTTTGCTTAGGCTTTCTTCCTTCAGTCCTTTTGATTCTGGAATGGCTCCTCATACTTATAGATCTTGTGAACCTTGAAGATCTTGACTTTGATTCTTCCTGGATTAGCTTGAACCTTGTGAATCTTTGAAGGAATTGAGTCTTGCTTGGAATTTGAAACACTTGAGTTGATAATGAGCTTGTTTTCTGAAAAAATAGCTTCTACCAGATCGAAGTCGATGTCGGAGTCGACTTTGGCTGCGACTTCACCTCAAGTCGCACGTGGAGTCGACTTGGGGTGCGACTTCGGCATTCTGCTGTTTCGAATTTAACTCTGGAAGGTTTCGCCCGACTGAAGTCGATGGTGAGGTCGACTTCGTTTGCGACTTGGCTACCCAAGTCGCAGGTGGAGTCGACTTGGCCTGCGACTTCACTTGCTCTTCTCCCGTTTTCAACTCTGGACAGTTTTGCATGTTTGAAGTCGATCTTGGAGTCGACTTGGGGATCGACTTGGCCTTCCTAACTTGATTGTCTTCAAATGTATATTCCTTAAACATTTCACAAACTTATTAGTAGCCAAGACATACTCAAATTGATTTGTTAATCATCGAAATATGGATTTAGCTATATTTCCAACAGTTAGTATTTTAACTTTAAAATAAAACCTTATTGTAACGGTAGTTCAAAATTTTAATAATTGAATATTTTTTTAATAATTATTTTGTGAAATTAATAGATTAAATTAGTTAATTCAAGATTATTTTTTAATAACATTAATAAAAATTCTAGACCTGTACTCATGGGTTGGGCCTCAATACATACAAATAATTTGTTAGTATTTTAACTTAAAAATAAAAAATTATTTTAACTTTAGTTTAGAATTTTGATAAATGAATTTTTATTTAGTAATTATTTCGTAAAATTAATAGATTAAGTAGTTAATCTAAGATAATTTTTCTGACACTAATCAAGATCGTAGACCTGTACTCATGAGTTGGGCCTCGTTACGTAAGATTAATTAGTTAGAATTTTAACTTTAAAATAAAACCTTATTGTAACGGTAGTTCAAAATTTTAATAATTGAATATTTTTTTAAAAATTATTTTGTGAAATTAATAGATTAAATTAGTTAATTTAAGATTATTTTTTAATAACATTAATCAAAATCCTAGACCTGTACTCATGGGTTGGGCCTCAATACATACAAATAATTTGTTAGTATTTTAAATTAAAAATAAAAAATTATTTTAATTGTAGTTCAAAATTTTGGATAATTGATTATTTGTTCAATAATTCTTTTGAAAAATTGATAGATTAATTAGTTAATCTAAGATAATTTTAATGACACTAATCAATATCGTGAACCTGTACTCATGAGTTGGGCCTACATACGTAAATTAATTTGTTAGTATTTTAACTTTAAAATAACAAATTATTTTAACAGCAGTTCAAAATTTTAATAATTGAATATTTATTTAATAATTATTTTGTGAAATTAATAGATAAAATTAGTTAATGTAAGATAATTTTTTAATAACATTAATCAAAATCCTAGACCTATACTTATGGGTTGGGCCTCAATACATACAAATAATTGGTTAGTATTTTAAATTAAAAATAAAAAATTATTTAAATTGTAGTTCAAAATTTTGTATAATTGATTATTTATTCAATAATTATTTTGTAAAATTGATTGATTAATTAGTTAATCTAAGATAATTTTAATGACACTAATCAAGATCGTGAACCTGTACTCATGAGTTGGGCCTCCATACGTAAATTAATTGGTTAGTATTTTAACTTTAAAATAACAAATTATTTTAACGGCAGTTCAGAATTTTAGTAATTGAATATTTATTCAATAATTATTTTGTGAAATTAATAGATTAAATTAGTTAATGTAAGATAATTTTTTAATAACATTAATCAACATCGTAGACCTGTACTCATGGGTTGGGCCTCTATACATACAAATAATTGGTTAGTATTTTAACTTAAAAATAAAAAATTATTTTAACTTTAGTTTAGAATATTGATAAATGAATTTTTATTTAGTAATTATTTCGTAAAATTAATAGATTAAGTAGTTAATCTAAGATAATTTTACTGACACTAATCAAGATCGTAGACCTGTACTCATGAGTTGGGCCTCGTTACGTAAGATTAATTAGTTAGTATTTTAACTTTAAAATAAAACCTTATTGTAACGGTAGTTCAAAATTTTAATAATTGAATATTTTTTTAATAATTATTTTGTGAAATTAATAGATTAAATTAGTTAATTTAAGATTATTTTTTAATAAAATTAATCAAGATCGTAGACCTGTACTCATGGGTTAGACCTCAATACATACAAATAATTTGTTAGTATTTTAAATTAAAAATTAAAAATTATTTTAATTGTAGTTCAATCTTTTGGATAATTGATTATTTATTCAATAATTATTTTTTAAAATTGATAGATTAATTAGTTAATCTAAGATAATTTTAATGACACTAATCAAGATCGTGAACCTGTACTCATTAGTTGGGCCTCCATACGTAAATTAATTGGTTAGTATTTTAACTTTAAAATAAAAAATTATTTTAACGGCAGTTCAGAATTTTAGTAATTGAATATTTATTCAATAATTATTTTGTGAAATTAATAGATGAAATTAGTTAATGTAAGATAATTTTTTAATAACATTAATCAACATCGTAGACCTGTAATCATGGGTTGGGCCTCTATACATACAAATAATTGGTTAGTATTTTAACTTAAAAATAAAAAATTATTTTAACTTTAGTTTAGAATTTTGATAAATGAAATTTTATTTAGTAATTATTTCGTAAAATTAATAGATTAAGTAGTTAATCTAAGATAATTTTACTGACACTAATCAAGATCGTAGACCTGTAAATTAATTTGATAGTATTTTAACTTTAAAATAACAAATTATTTTAACGGCAGTTCAGAATTTTAATAATTGAATATTTATTGAATAATTATTTTGTGAAATTAATAGATTAAATTAGTTAATGTAATATAATTTTTTAATAACATTAATCAACATCGTAGACTTGTACTCATGGGTTGGGCCTCTGTACATACAAATAATTGGTTAGTATTTTAACTTAAAAATAAAAAATTATTTTAACTTTAGTTTAGAATTTTGATAAATGAATTTTTATTTAGTAATTATTTCGTAAAATTAATAGATTAAGTAGTTAATCTAAGATAATTTTAATGACACTAATCAAGATCGTAAACCTGTACTCATGAGTTGGGCCGCGATACGTAAGATTAATTAGTTAGTATTTTAACTTTAAATAAAAAATTATTTTAAATGTAGTTGAGAATTTTGATAACTGAATTTTTATTTGATAATTGTTTAGTAAAATTAATATATTAATTAATTAATCTAAGATAATTTTAATGACACTAATCAAGATGGTACACTTGTACTCGTGGGTTGGGCCTCAATACATACAAATAATTGGTTACTATTTTAACTTAAAAATAAAAAATTATTTTAACTTTAGTTTATAATTTTGATAAATGAAATTTTATTTAGTAATTATTTCGTAAAATTAATAGATTAAGTGGTTAATCTAAGATAATTTTAATGACACTAATCAAGACCGTAAACCTGTACTCATGAGTTGGGCCTCGATACGTAAGATTAATTACTTAGTATTTTAACTTTAAAATAAAACCTTATTGTAACGGTAGTTCATCATTTTAATAATTGAATATTTATTTAATAATTATTTTGTGAAATTAATAGATTAAATTAGTTAATTTAAGATTATTTTTTAATAACATTAATCAATATCCTAGACCTGTACTCATGGGTTGGGCCTCAATACATACAAATAATTTGTTAGTATTTTAAATTAAAAATCAAAAATTATTTTAATTGTAGTTCAAAATTTTGGATAATTGATTATTTGTTCAATAATTATTTTGTAAAATTGATAGATTAATTAGTTAATCTAAGATAATTTTAATGACACTAATCAAGATCGTGAACCTGTACTCATGAGTTGGGCCTCCATACGTAAATTAATTGGTTAGTATTTTAACTTTAAAATAACAAATTATTTTAACGGCAGTTGAAAATATTAATAATTGAATAATTACTTAATAATTATTTTGTGAAATTAATAGATTAAATTAGTTAATGTAAGATAATTTTTTAATAACATTAATCAACATCGTAGACCTGTACTCATGGGTTGGGCCTCCATACATACATATAATTGGTTAGTATTTTAACTTAAAAATAAAAAATTATATTAACTTTAGTTTAGAATTTTGATAAATGAAATTTTATTTAGTAAATATTTCGTAAAATTAATAGATTAAGTAGTTAATCTAAGATAATTTTATTGACACTATTCAAGATCTTAAACCTGTGCTCATGAGTTGGGCCTCGTTACGTAAGATTAATTAGTTAGTATTTTAACTTTAAAATAAAACCTTATTGTAACGGTAGTTCAAAATTTTAATAATTGAATATTTTTTTAATAATTATTTTGTGAAATTAATAGATTAAATTACTTAATTTAAGATTATTTTTTAATAACATTAATCAATATCCTAGACCTGTACTCATGGGTTGGGCCTCAATACATACAAATAATTTGTTAGTATTTTAAATTAAAAATCAAAAATTATTTTAATTGTAGTTCAAAATTTTGGATAATTGATTATTTGTTCAATAATTATTTTGTAAAATTGATAGATTAATTAGTTAATCTAAGATAATTTTAATGACACTAATCAAGATCGTGAACCTGTACTCATGAGTTGGGCCTCCATACGTAAATTAATTGGTTAGTATTTTAACTTTAAAATAACAAATTATTTTAACGGCAGTTGAAAATATTAATAATTGAATAATTACTTAATAATTATTTTGTGAAATTAATAGATTAAATTAGTTAATGTAAGATAATTTTTTAATAACATTAATCAACATCGTAGACCTGTACTCATGGGTTGGGCCTCCATACATACATATAATTGGTTAGTATTTTAACTTAAAAATAAAAAATTATATTAACTTTAGTTTAGAATTTTGATAAATGAAATTTTATTTAGTAAATATTTCGTAAAATTAATAGATTAAGTAGTTAATCTAAGATAATTTTATTGACACTATTCAAGATCTTAAACCTGTGCTCATGAGTTGGGCCTCGTTACGTAAGATTAATTAGTTAGTATTTTAACTTTAAAATAAAACCTTATTGTAACGGTAGTTCAAAATTTTAATAATTGAATATTTTTTTAATAATTATTTTGTGAAATTAATAGATTAAATTACTTAATTTAAGATTATTTTTTAATAACATTAATCAATATCCTAGACCTGTACTCATGGGTTGGGCCTCAATACATACAAATAATTTGTTAGTATTTTAAATTAAAAATCAAAAATTATTTTAATTGTAGTTCAAAATTTTGGATAATTGATTATTTGTTCAATAATTATTTTGTAAAATTGATAGATTAATTAGTTAATCTAAGATAATTTTAATGACACTAATCAAGATCGTGAACCTGTACTCATGAGTTGGGCCTCCATACGTAAATTAATTGGTTAGTATTTTAACTTTAAAATAACAAATTATTTTAACGGCAGTTGAAAATATTAATAATTGAATAATTACTTAATAATTATTTTGTGAAATTAATAGATTAAATTAGTTAATGTAAGATAATTTTTTAATAACATTAATCAACATCGTAGACCTGTACTCATGGGTTGGGCCTCCATACATACATATAATTGGTTAGTATTTTAACTTAAAAATAAAAAATTATATTAACTTTAGTTTAGAATTTTGATAAATGAAATTTTATTTAGTAAATATTTCGTAAAATTAATAGATTAAGTAGTTAATCTAAGATAATTTTATTGACACTATTCAAGATCTTAAACCTGTGCTCATGAGTTGGGCCTCGATACGTAAGATTAATTAGTTAGTATTTTAACTTTAAAATAAAACCTTATTGTAACGGTAGTTCAAAATTTTAATAATTGAATATTTATTTAATTATTATTTTGTTAAATTAATAGATTAAATTAGTTAATGTAAGATAATTTTTTAATAACATTAAGCAAAATCTTAGACCTGTACTCATGGGTAGGGCCTCAATACATACAAATAATTGGTTAGTATTTTAAATTAAAAATTAAAAATTATTTTAATTGTAGTTCAAAATTTTGTATAATTGATTATTTATTCAATAATTATTTTGTAAAATTGATAGATTAATTAGTTAATCTAAGATAATTTTAATGACACTAATCAAGATCGTGAACCTGTATTCATTAGTAGGGCCTCCATACGTAAATTAATTGGTTAGTATTTTAACTTTAAAATAACAAATTATTTTAACGGCAGTTCAGAATTTTAATAATTGAATATTTATTGAATAATTATTTTGTGAAATTAATAGATTAAATTAGTTAATGTAATATAACTTTTTAATAACATTAATCAACAACGTAGACCTGTACTCATGGGTTGGGCCTCTGTACATACAACTTAAAAATAAAAAATTATTTTAACTTTAGTTTAGAATTTTGATAAATGAATTTTTATTTAGTAATTATTTCGTAAAATTAATAGATTAAGTAGTTAATCTAAGATAATTTTAATGACACTAATCAAGATCGTAAACCTATACTCATGAGTTGGGCCTCGATACGTAAGATTAATTAGTTAGTATTTTAACTTTAAAATAAAACCTTATTGTAACGGTAGTTCAAAATTTTAATAATTGAATATTTATTTAATAATTATGTTGTGAAATTAATAGATTAAATTAGTTAATTTAAGATTATTTTTTAATAACATTAATCAAAATCCTACACCTGTACTCATGGGTTGGGCCTCAATACATACAAATAATTGGTTAGTATTTTAAATTAAAAATAAAAAATTATTTTAATTGTAGTTCAAAATTTTGAATAATTGATTATTTATTCAATAATTATTTTGTAAAATTGATAGATTAATTAGTTAATCTAAGATAATTTTAATGACACTAATCAAGATCGTGAACCTGTACTCATTAGTTGGGCCTCCATACGTAAATTAATTGGTTAGTATTTTAACTTTAAAATAACAAATTAATTTAACGGCAGTTCAGAATTTTAATAATTGAATATTTATTTAATAATTATTTTTTGAAATTAATAGATTAAATTAGTTAATGTAATATAATTTTTTAATAACATTAATCAACATCGTAGACCTGTACTCATGGGTTGGGCCTCCCTACATACATATAATTGGTTAGTATTTTAACTTAAAAATAAAAAATTATTTTAACTTTAGTTTAGAATTTTGATAAATGAATTTTTATTTAGTAATTATTTCGTAAAATTAATAGATTAAGTAGTTAATCTAAGATAATTTTAATGACACTAATCAAGATCGTAAACCTGTACTCATGAGTTGGGCCGCGATACGTATGATTAATTAGTTAGTATTTTAACATTAAAATAAAAAATTATTTTAAATGTAGTTTAGAATTTTGATAACTGAATTTTTATTTGATAATTGTTTAGTAAAATTAATATATTAATTAATTAATCTGAGATAATTTTAATGACACTAATCAAGATGGTACACTTGTACTCGTGGGTTGGGCCTCAATACATACAAATAATTGGTTAGTATTTTAACTTAAAAATAAAAAATTATTTTAACTTTAGTTTAGAATTTTGATAAATGAAATTTTATTTAGTAATTATTTCGTAAAATTAATAGATTAAGTAGTTAATCTAAGATAATTTTAATGACACTAATCAAGATCGTAAACCTGTACTCATGAGTTGGGCCTCGATACGTAAGATTAATTAGTTAGTATTTTAACTTTAAAATAAAACCTTATTGTAACGGTAGTTCAAAATTTTAATAATTGAATATTTATTTAATTATTATTTTGTTAAATTAATAGATTAAATTAGTTAATGTAAGATAATTTTTTAATAACATTAAGCAAAATCTTAGACCTGTACTCATGGGTAGGGCCTCAATACATACAAATAATTGGTTAGTATTTTAAATTAAAAATTAAAAATTATTTTAATTGTAGTTCAAAATTTTGTATAATTGATTATTTATTCAATAATTATTTTGTAAAATTGATAGATTAATTAGTTAATCTAAGATAATTTTAATGACACTAATAAAGATCGTGAACCTGTATTCATTAGTAGGGCCTCCATACGTAAATTAATTGGTTAGTATTTTAACTTTAAAATAACAAATTATTTTAACGGCAGTTCAGAATTTTAATAATTGAATATTTATTGAATAATTATTTTGTGAAATTAATAGATTAAATTAGTTAATGTAATATAACTTTTTAATAACATTAATCAACAACGTAGACCTGTACTCATGGGTTGGGCCTCTGTACATACAACTTAAAAATAAAAAATTATTTTAACTTTAGTTTAGAATTTTGATAAATGAATTTTTATTTAGTAATTATTTCGTAAAATTAATAGATTAAGTAGTTAATCTAAGATAATTTTAATGACACTAATCAAGATCGTAAACCTATACTCATGAGTTGGGCCTCGATACGTAAGATTAATTAGTTAGTATTTTAACTTTAAAATAAAACCTTATTGTAACGGTAGTTCAAAATTTTAATAATTGAATATTTATTTAATAATTATGTTGTGAAATTAATAGATTAAATTAGTTAATTTAAGATTATTTTTTAATAACATTAATCAAAATCCTACACCTGTACTCATGGGTTGGGCCTCAATACATACAAATAATTGGTTAGTATTTTAAATTAAAAATAAAAAATTATTTTAATTGTAGTTCAAAATTTTGAATAATTGATTATTTATTCAATAATTATTTTGTAAAATTGATAGATTAATTAGTTAATCTAAGATAATTTTAATGACACTAATCAAGATCGTGAACCTGTACTCATTAGTTGGGCCTCCATACGTAAATTAATTGGTTAGTATTTTAACTTTAAAATAACAAATTAATTTAACGGTAGTTCAGAATTTTAATAATTGAATATTTATTTAATAATTATTTTTTGAAATTAATAGATTAAATTAGTTAATGTAATATAATTTTTTAATAACATTAATCAACATCGTAGACCTGTACTCATGGGTTGGGCCTCCCTACATACATATAATTGGTTAGTATTTTAACTTAAAAATAAAAAATTATTTTAACTTTAGTTACGAATTTTGATAAATGAATTTTTATTTAGTAATTATTTCGTAAAATTAATAGATTAAGTAGTTAATCTAAGATAATTTTAATGACACTAATCAAGATCGTAAACCTGTACTCATGAGTTGGGGCCGCGATACGTATGATTAATTAGTTAGTATTTTAACATTAAAATAAAAAATTATATTAAATGTAGTTTAGAATTTTGATAACTGAATTTTTATTTGATAATTGTTTAGTAAAATTAATATATTAATTAATTAATCTGAGATAATTTTAATGACACTAATCAAGATGGTACACTTGTACTCGTGGGGTTGGGCCTCAATACATACAAATAATTGGTTAGTATTTTAACTTAAAAATAAAAAATTATTTTAACTTTAGTTTAGAATTTTGATAAATGAAATTTTATTTAGTAATTATTTCGTAAAATTAATAGATTAAGTAGTTAATCTAAGATAATTTTAATGACACTAATCAAGATCGTAAAACCTGTACTCATGAGTTGGGCCTCGATACGTAAGATTAATTAGTTAGTATTTTAACTTTAAAATAAAACCTTATTGTAACGCTAGTTCAAAATTTAAATAATTGAATATTTATTTAATAATTATTTTGTGAAATTAATAGATTAAATTAGTTAATTTAAGATTATCTTTTAATAACATTAATCAAAATCCTAGACCTGTACTCATGGGTTGGGGCCTCAATACATACAAATAATTAGTATTTTAAATTAAAAATGAAAAATTATTTTAATTGTAGTTCAAAATTTTGGATAATTGATTATTTGTTAAATAATTACTTTGTAAAATTTATAGATTAATTAGTTAATCTAAGATAATTTTAATGACACTAATCAAGATCGTGAACCTGTACTCATGAGTTGGGCCTCCATACGTAAATTAATTGGTTAGTATTTTAACTTTAAAATAACAAATTATTTTAACGGCAGTTGAAAATATTAATAATTGAATAATTACTTAATAATTATTTTGTGAAATTAATAGATTTAATTAGTTAATGTAAGATAATGTTTTAATAACATTAATCAACATCGTAGACCTGTACTCATGGGTTGGGCCTCCATACATACATATAATTGGTTAGTATTTTAACTTAAAAATAAAAAATTATTTTAACTTTAGTTTAGAATTTTGATAAATGAAATTTTATTTAGTAAATATTTCGTAAAATTAATAGATTAAGTAGTTAATCTAAGATAATTTTATTGACACTATTCAAGATCTTAAACCTGTACTCATGAGTTGGGCCTCGATACGTAAGATTAATTAGTTAGTATTTTAACTTTAAAATAAAACCTTATTGTAGCGGTAGTTCAAAATTTTAATAATTGAATATTTATTTAATTATTATTTTGTTAAATTAATAGATTAAATTAGTTAATGTAAGATAATTTTTTAATAACATTAAGCAAAATCTTAGACCTGTACTCATGGGTAGGGCCTCAATACATACAAATAATTGGTTAGTATTTTAAATTAAAAATAAAAAATTATTTTAATTGTAGTTCAAAATTTTGTATAATTGATTATTTATTCAATAATTATTTTGTAAAATTGATAGATTAATTAGTTAATCTAAGATAATTTTAATGACACTAATCAAGATCGTGAACCTGTATTCATTAGTAGGGCCTCCATACGTAAATTAATTGGTTAGTATTTTAACTTTAAAATAACAAATTATTTTAACGGCAGTTCAGAATTTTAATAATTGAATATTTATTGAATAATTATTTTGTGAAATTAATAGATTAAATTAGTTAATGTAATATAACTTTTTAATAACATTAATCAACAACGTAGACCTGTACTCATGGGTTGGGCCTCTGTACATACAACTTAAAAATAAAAAATTATTTTAACTTTAGTTTAGAATTTTGATAAATGAATTTTTATTTAGTAATTATTTCGTAAAATTAATAGATTAAGTAGTTAATCTAAGATAATTTTAATGACACTAATCAAGATCGTAAACCTGTACTCATGAGTTGGGCCTCGATACGTAAGATTAATTAGTTAGTATTTTAACTTTAAAATAAAACCATATTGTAACGCTAGTTCAAAATTTAAATAATTGAATATTTATTTAATAATTATTTTGTGAAATTAATAGATTAAATTAGTTAATTTAAGGTTATCTTTTAATAACATTAATCAAAATCCTAGACCTGTACTCATGGGTTGGGCCTCAATACATACAAATAATTTGTTAGTATTTTAAATTAAAAATGAAAAGTTATTTTAATTGTAGTTCAAAATTTTGGATAATTGATTATTTGTTAAATAATTACTTTGTAAAATTGATAGATTAATTAGTTAATCTAAGATAATTTTAATGACACTAATCAAGATCGTGAACCTGTACTCATGAGTTGGGCCTCCATACGTAAATTAATTGGATAGTATTTTAACTTTAAAATAACAAATTATTTTAACGGCAGTTGAAAATATTAATAATTGAATAATTACTTAATAATTATTTTGTGAAATTAATAGATTTAATTAGTTAATGTAAGATAATTTTTTAATAACATTAATAAACATCGTAGACCTGTACTCATGGGTTGGGCCTCCATACATACATATAATTGGTTAGTATTTTAACTTAAAAATAAAAAATTATTTTAACTTTAGTTTAGAATTTTGATAAATGAAATTTTATTTAGTAAATATTTCGTAAAATTAATAGATTAAGTAGTTAATCTAAGATAATTTTATTGACACTATTCAAGATCTTAAACCTGTACTCATGAGTTGGGCCTCGATACGTAAGATTAATTAGTTAGTATTTTAACTTTAAAATAAAACCTTATTGTAGCGGTAGTTCAAAATTTTAATAATTGAATATTTATTTAATTATTATTTTGTTAAATTAATAGATTAAATTAGTTAATGTAAGATAATTTTTTAATAACATTAAGCAAAATCTTAGACCTGTACTCATGGGTAGGGCCTCAATACATACAAATAATTGGTTAGTATTTTAAATTAAAAATAAAAAATTATTTTAATTGTAGTTCAAAATTTTGTATAATTGATTATTTATTCAATAATTATTTTGTAAAATTGATAGATTAATTAGTTAATCTAAGATAATTTTAATGACACTAATCAAGATCGTGAACCTGTATTCATTAGTAGGGCCTCCATACGTAAATTAATTGGTTAGTATTTTAACTTTAAAATAACAAATTATTTTAACGGCAGTTCAGAATTTTAATAATTGAATATTTATTGAATAATTATTTTGTGAAATTAATAGATTAAATTAGTTAATGTAATATAACTTTTTAATAACATTAATCAACAACGTAGACCTGTACTCATGGGTTGGGCCTCTGTACATACAACTTAAAAATAAAAAATTATTTTAACTTTAGTTTAGAATTTTGATAAATGAATTTTTATTTAGTAATTATTTCTTAAAATTAACAGATTAAGAAGTTAATCTAAGATAATTTTATAGACACTAATCAAGATCGTAAACTTGTACTCATGAGTTGGGCCTCGATACGTAAGATTAATTTGTTAGTATGTTAACTTTAGAATAAAACCTTATTGTAATGGTAGTTCAAAATTTTAATAATTGAATATTTATTTAATAATTATTTTGTGAAATTAATAGATTAAATTAGTTAATTTAAGATTATTTTTTAATAACATTAATCAAAATCCTAGACCTGTACTCATGGGTTGGGCCTCAATACATACAAATAATTGGTTAGTATTCTAAATTAAAAATAAAAAATTATTTTAATTGTAGTTCAAAATTTTGGATAATTGATTATTTATTCAATAATTATTTTGTAAAATTGATAGATTAATTAGATAATCTAAGATAATTTTAATGACACTAATCAAGATCGTGAACCTGTACTCATTAGTTGGGCCTCCATACGTAAATTAATTGGTTAGTATTTTAACTTTAAAATAACAAATTATTTTAACGGCAGTTCAGAATTTTAATAATTGAATATTTATTTAATAATTATTTTTTGAAATTAATAGATTAAATTAGTTAATGTAATATAATTTTTTAATAACATTAATCAACAACGTAGTCCTGTACTCATGGGTTGGGCCTCTGTACATACAACTTAAAAATAAAAAATTATTTTAACTTTAGTTTAGAATTTTGATAAATGAATTTTTATTTAGTAAATATTAAGTAAAATTAATAGATTAAGTAGTTAATCTAAGATAATTTTAATGACACTAATCAAGATCGTAAACCTATACTCATGAGTTGGGCCTCGCTACGTAAGATTAATTAGTTAGTATTTTAACTTTAAAATAAAACCATATTGTAACGGTAGTTCATAATTTTAATAATTGAATATTTATTTAATAATTATTTTGTGAAATTAATAGATTAAATTAGTTAATTTAAGATTATTTTTTAATAACATTAATCAAAATCCTAGACCTGTACTCATGGGTTGGGCCTCAATACATACAAATAATTTTTTTGTATTTTAAATTAAAAATAACTTA
This sequence comes from Annona cherimola, assembly GCA_030490835.1. NCBI lineage: Eukaryota > Viridiplantae > Streptophyta > Magnoliopsida > Magnoliales > Annonaceae > Annona > Annona cherimola. The sequence continues at coordinate 91,551 of JASFXW010000110.1, read as the reverse complement.
AAAATAAAAAATTATTTTAACTTTAGTTTAGAATTTTGATAAATGAAAATTTATTTAGTACTTATTTCGTAAAATTAATAGATTTAGTAGTTAATCTAAGATAATTTTAATGACACTAATCAAGATCGTAAACCTCTACTCATGAGTTGGGCCTCGATACGTAAGATTAATTAGTTAGTATTTTAAAATAAAAATAAAACCTTATTGTAACGGTAGTTCAAAATTTTAATAATTGAATATTTATTTAATAATTATTTTGTGAAATTAATAGATTAAATTAGTTAATTTAAGATTATTTTTTAATAACATTAATCAAAATCCTAGACCTGTACTTATGAGTTGGGCCTCCATACGTAAATTAATTGGTTAGTATTTTAACTTTAAAATAACAAATTATTTTAACGGCAGTTCAGAATTTTAATAATTGAATATTTATGTAATAATTATTTTGTGAAATTAATAGATTAAATTAGTTAATGTAATATAACTTTTTAATAACATTAATCAACAACGTAGACCTGTACTCATGGGTTGGGCCTCTGTACATACAACTTAAAAATAAAAAATTATTTTAACTTTAGTTTAGAATTTTGATAAATGAATTTTTATTTAGTAATTATTTCGTAAAATTAATAGATTAAGTAGTTAATCTAAGATAATTTTAATGACACTAAGCAAGATCGTAAACCTATACTCATGAGTTGGGCCTCGATACGTAAGATTAATTAGTTAGTATTTTAACTTTAAAATAAAACCATATTGTAACGGTAGTTCATAATTTTAATAATTGAATATTTATTTAATAATTATTTTGTGAAATTAATAGATTAAATTAGTTAATTTAAGATTATTTTTTAATAACATTAATCAAAATCCTAGACCTGTACTCATGGGTTTGGCCTCAATACATACAAATAATTTTTTAGTATTTTAAATTAAAAATAAAAAATTATTTTAATTGTAGTTCAAAATTTTGGATAATTGATTATTTGTTCAATAATTATTTTGTAAAATTGATAGATTGATTAGTTAATCTAAGATAATTTTAATGACACTAATCAAGATCGTGAACCTGTACTCATGAGTTGGGCCTCCATACGTAAATTAATTGGTTAGTATTTTAACTTTAAAATAACAAATTATTTTAACGGCAGTTCAAAATATTAATAATTGAATATTTGTTTCATAATTATTTTGTGAAATTAATAGATTAAATTAGTTAATGTAAGATAATTTTTTAATAACATTAATCAACATCGTAGACCTTTACTCATGGGTTGGGTCTCTATACATACAAATAATTGGTTTGTATTTTGACTTAAAAATAAAAAATTATTTTAACTTTAGTTTAGAATTTTGATAAATGAAAATTTATTTAGTACTTATTTCGTAAAATTAATAGATTTAGTAGTTAATCTAAGATAATTTTAATGACACTAATCAAGATCGTAAACCTCTACTCATGATTTGGGCCTCGATACGTAAGATTAATTAGTTAGTATTTTAAAATAAAAATAAAACCTTATTGTAACGGTAGTTCAAAATTTTAATAATTGAATATTTATTTAATAATTATTTTTTGAAATTAATAGATTAAATTAGTTAATTTAAGATTATTTTTTAATAACATTAATCAAAATCCTAGACCTGTACTTATGAGTTGGGCCTCGATACGTAAGATTAAATGGTTAGTATTTTAACTTTAAAATAACAAATTATTTTAACGGCAGTTCCGAATTTTAATAATTGAATATTTATTTAATAATTATTTTGTGAAATTAAAAGATTAAATTAGTTAACGTAATATAATTTTTTAATAACATTAATCAACTTCGTAGACTTGTACTCATGGGTTGGGCCTCTGTACATAAAAATAATTGGTTAGTATTTTAACTTAAAAATAAAAAATTATTTCAACTTTAGTTTAGAATTTTGATAAATGAATTTTTATTAAGTAATTATTTCGAAAAATTAATAGATTAAGTAGTTAATATAAGATAATTTTAATGACACTAATCAAGATCGTGAACCTGTACTCATTAGTTGGGCCTCCATACGTAAATTAATTGGTTAGTATTTTAACTTTAAAATAACAAATTATTTTAACGGCAGTTCAGAATTTTAATAATTGAATATTTATTTAATAATTATTTTTTGAAATTAATAGATTAAATTAGTTAATGTAATATAATTTTTTAATAACATTAATCAACAACGTAGTCCTGTACTCATGGGTTGGGCCTCTGTACATACAACTTAAAAATAAAAAATTATTTTAACTTTAGTTTAGAATTTTGATAAATGAATTTTTATTTAGTAAATATTACGTAAAATTAATAGATTAAGTAGTTAATCTAAGATAATTTTAATGACACTAATCAAGATCGTAAACCTATACTCATGAGTTGGGCCTCGCTACGTAAGATTAATTAGTTAGTATTTTAACTTTAAAATAAAACCATATTGTAACGGTAGTTCATAATTTTAATAATTGAATATTTATTTAATAATTATTTTGTGAAATTAAAAGATTAAATTAGTTAATGTAATATAATTTTTTAATAACATTAATCAACTTCGTAGACTTGTACTCATGGGTTGGGCCTCTGTACATAAAAATAATTGGTTAGTATTTTAACTTAAAAATAAAAAATTATTTTAACTTTAGTTTAGAATTTTGATAAATGAATTTTTATTTAGTAATTATTTCTTAAAATTAATAGATTAAGAAGTTAATCTAAGATAATTTTATTGACACTAATCAAGATCGTAAACTTGTACTCATGAGTTGGGCCTCGATAAGTAAGATTAATTTGTTAGTATCTTAACTTTAAAATAAAACCTTATTGTAATGGTAGTTCAAAATTTTAATAATTGAATATTTATTTAATAATTATGTTGTGAAATTAATAGATTAAATTAGTTAATTTAAGATTATTTTTTAATAACATTAATCAAAATCCTAGACCTGTACTCATGGGTTGGGCCTCAATACATACAAATAAATGGTTAGTATTTTAAATTAAAAATAAAAAATTATTTTAATTGTAGTTCAAAATTTTGGATAATTGATTATTTATTCAATAATTATTTTGTAAAATTATTTTAACTTTAAAAATTATTTATTAGTACTTAATTTATTAGTACTTAAAATTAAAATACTTAATTGGTTAGTATTTTGACTTAAAAATAAAAAATTATTTTAACTTTAGTTTAGAATTTTGATAAATGAATTTTTATTTAGTAATTATTTCGTAAAATTAATAGATTAAGAAGTTAATCTAAGATAATTTTAATGACACTAATCAAGATCGTAAACCTGTACTCATGAGTTGGGCCTCGATACGTAAGATTAATTAGTTAGTATCTTAACTTTAAAATAAAACCTTATTGTAACGGTAGTTCATAATTTTAATAATTGAATATTTATTTAATATTTATTTTGTGAAATTAATAGATTAAATTAGTTAATTTAAGATTATTTTTTAATAACATTAATCACAAAATCCAAGACCTGTACTCATGGGTTGGGCCTCAATACATACAAATAATTTGTTAGTATTTAAAAATAAAAATAAAAAATTATTTTAATTGTAGTTCAAAATTTTGGATAATTGATTATTTGTTCAATAATTATTTTGTAAAATTGATAGATTAATTAGTTAATCTAAGATAATTTTAATGACACTAATCAAGATCGTGAACCTGTACTCATGAGTTGGGCCTCCATACGTAAATTAATTGGTTAGTATTTTAACTTAAAATAAAAAATTATTTTAACTTTAGTTTAGAATTTTGATAAATGAATTTTTATTTAGTAATTATTTCTTAAAATTAATAGATTAAGAAGTTAATCTAAGATAATTTTATTGACACTAATCAAGATCGTAAACTTGTACTCATGAGTTGGGCCTCGATACGTAAGATTAATTTGTTAGTATCTTAACTTTAAAATAAAACCTTATTGTAATGGTAGTTCAAAATTTTAATAATTGAATATTTATTTAATAATTATGTTGTGAAATTAATAGATTAAATTAGTTAATTTAAGATTATTTTTTAATAACATTAATCAAAATCCTAGACCTGTACGCATGGGTTGGGCCTCAATACATACAAATAATTGGTTAGTATTTTAAATTAAAAATAAAAAATTATTTTAATTGTAGTTCAAAATTTTGGATAATTGATTATTTATTCAATAATTATTTTGTAAAATTGATAGATTAATTAGTTAATCTAAGATAATTTTAATGACACTAATCAAGATCGTGAACCTGTACTCATTAGTTGGGCCTCCATACGTAAATTAATTGGTTAGTATTTTAACTTTAAAATAACAAATTATTTTAACGGCAGTTCAGAATTTTAATAATTGAATATTTATTTAATAATTATTTTTTGAAATTAATAGATTAAATTAGTTAATGTAATATAATTTTTTAATAACATTAATCAACAACGTAGTCCTGTACTCATGGGTTGGGCCTCTGTACATACAACTTAAAAATAAAAAATTATTTTAACTTTAGTTTAGAATTTTGATAAATGAATTTTTATTTAGTAAATATTACGTAAAATTAATAGATTAAGTAGTTAATCTAAGATAATTTTAATGACACTAATCAAGATCGTAAACCTATACTCATGAGTTGGGCCTCTAAACGTAAGATTATTTAGTTAGTATTTTAACTTTAAAATAAAACCTTATTGTAACGGTAGTTCTTAATTTTAATAATTGAATATTTATTTAATAATTATTTTTTGAAATTAATAGATTAAATTAGTTAATTTAAGATTCTTTTTTAATAACATTAATCAAAATCCTAGACCTGTACTCATGGGTTGGGCCTCAATACATACAAATAATTTTTTAGTATTTTAAATTAAAAATAAAAAATTATTTTAATTGTAGTTCAAAATTTTGGATAATTGATTATTTGTTCAATAATTATTTTGTAAAATTGATAGATTAATTAGTTAATCTAAGATAATTTTAATGACACTAATCAAGATCGTGAACCTGTACTCATGAGTTGGGCCTCCATACGTAAATTAATTGGTTAGTATTTTAACTTAAAAATAAAAAATTATTTTAACTTTAGTTTAGAATTTTGATAAATGAATTTTTATTTAGTAATTATTTCGTAAAATTAATAGATTAAGTAGTTAATCTAAGATAATTTTAATGACACTAATCAAGATCGTGAACCTGTACTCATTAGTTGGGCCTCCATACGTAAATTAATTGGTTAGTATTTTAACTTTAAAATAACAAATTATTTTAACGGCAGTTCAGAATTTTAATAATTGAATATTTATTGAATAATTATTTTGTGAAATTAATAGATTAAATTAGTTAATGTAATATAACTTTTTAATAACATTAATCAACAACGTAGACCTGTACTCATGGGTTGGGCCTCTGTACATACAACTTAAAAATAAAAAATTATTTTAACTTTAGTTTAGAATTTTGATAAATGAATTTTTATTTAGTAATTATTTCGTAAAATTAATAGATTAAGTAGTTAATCTAAGATAATTTTAATGACACTAATCAAGATCGTAAACCTATACTCTTGAGTTGGGCCTCGATACGTAAGATTAATTAGTTAGCATTTTAACTTTAAAATAAAACCATATTGTAACGGTAGTTCAAAATTTTAATAATTGAATATTTATTTAATAATTATTTTGTGAAATTAATAGATTAAATTAGTTAATTTAAGATTATTTTTTAATAACATTAATCAAAATCCTAGACCTGTACTTATGAGTTGGGCCTCGATACGTAAGATTAAATGGTTAGTATTTTAACTTTAAAATAACAAATTATTTTAACGACAGTTCCGAATTTTAATAATTGAATATTTATTTAATAATTATTTTGTGAAATTAAAAGATTAAATTAGTTAACGTAATATAATTTTTTAATAACATTAATCAACTTCGTAGACTTGTACTCATGGGTTGGGCCTCTGTACATAAAAATAATTGGTTAGTATTTTAACTTAAAAATAAAAAATTATTTCAACTTTAGTTTAGAATTTTGATAAATGAATTTTTATTTAGTAATTATTTCGAAAAATTAATAGATTAAGTAGTTAATATAAGATAATTTTAATGACACTAATCAAGATCGTGAACCTGTACTCATTAGTTGGGCCTCCATACGTAAATTAATTGGTTAGTATTTTAACTTTAAAATAACAAATTATTTTAACGGCAGTTCAAAATATTAATAATTGAATATTTGTTTAATAATTATTTTGTGAAATTAATAGATTAAATTAGTTAATGTAAGATAATTTTTTAATAACATTAATCAACATCGTAGACCATTACTCATGGGTTGGGTCTCTATACATACAAATAATTGGTTAGTATTTTAACTTAAAAATAAAAAATTATTTTAACTTTAGTTTAGAATTTTGATAAATGAAAATTTATTTAGTACTTATTTCGTAAAATTAATAGATTTAGTAGTTAATCTAAGATAATTTTAATGACACTAATCAAGATCGTAAACCTCTACTTATGAGTTGGGCCTCGATACGTAAGATTAATTAGTTAGTATTTTAAAATAAAAATAAAACCTTATTGTAACGGTAGTTCAAAATTTTAATAATTGAATATTTATTTAATAATTATTTTGTGAAATTAATAGATTAAATTAGTTAATTTAAGATTATTTTTTAATAACATTAATCAAAATCCTAAACCTGTACTTATGAGTTGGGCCTCGATACGTAAGATCAAATGGTTAGTATTTTAACTTTAAAATAACAAATTATTTTAACGGCAGTTCCGAATTTTAATAATTGAATATTTATTTAATAATTATTTTGTGAAATTAAAAGATTAAATTAGTTAAGGTAATATAATTTTTTAATAACATTAATCAACTTCGTAGACTTGTACTCATGGGTTGGGCCTCTGTACATAAAAATAATTGGTTAGTATTTTAACTTAAAAATAAAAAATTATTTTAACTTTAGTTTAGAATTTTGATAAATGAATTTTTATTTAGTAATTATTTCTTAAAATTAATAGATTAAGAAGTTAATCTAAGATAATTTTATTGACACTAATCAAGATCGTAAACTTGTACTCATGAGTTGGGCCTCGATACGTAAGATTAATTTGTTAGTATCTTAACTTTAAAATAAAACCTTATTGTAATGGTAGTTCAAAATTTTAATAATTGAATATTTATTTAATAATTATGTTGTGAAATTAATAGATTAAATTAGTTAATTTAAGATTATTTTTTAATAACATTAATCAAAATCCTAGACCTGTACTCATGGGTTGGGCCTCAATACATACAAATAAATGGTTAGTATTTTAAATTAAAAATAAAAAATTATTTTAATTGTAGTTCAAAATTTTGGATAATTGATTATTTATTCAATAATTATTTTGTAAAATTATTTTAACTTTAAAAATTATTTATTAGTGCTTAATTTATTAGTACTTAAAATTAAAATACTTAATTGGTTAGTATTTTGACTTAAAAATAAAAAATTATTTTAACTTTAGTTTAGAATTTTGATAAATGAATTTTTATTTAGTAATTATTTCGTAAAATTAATAGATTAAGAAGTTAATCTAAGATAATTTTAATGACACTAATCAAGATCGTAAACCTGTACTCATGAGTTGGGCCTCGATACGTAAGATTAATTAGTTAGTATCTTAACTTTAAAATAAAACCTTATTGTAACGGTAGTTCATAATTTTAATAATTGAATATTTATTTAATATTTATTTTGTGAAATTAATAGATTAAATTAGTTAATTTAAGATTATTTTTTAATAACATTAATCACAAAATCCAAGACCTGTACTCATGGGTTGGGCCTCAATACATACAAATAATTTGTTAGTATTTAAAATTAAAAATAAAAAATTATTTTAATTGTAGTTCAAAATTTTGGATAATTGATTATTTGTTCAATAATTATTTTGTAAAATTGATAGATTAATTAATTAATCTAAGATAATTTTAATGACACTAATCAAGATCGTGAACCTGTACTCATGAGTTGGGCCTCCATACGTAAATTAATTGGTTAGTATTTTAACTTAAAAATAAAAAATTATTTTAACTTTAGTTTAGAATTTTGATAAATGAATTTTTATTTAGTAATTATTTCTTAAAATTAATAGATTAAGAAGTTAATCTAAGATAATTTTATTGACACTAATCAAGATCGTAAACCTGTACTCATGAGTTGGGCCTCGATACGTAAGATTAATTAGTTAGTATGTTAACTTTAAAATAAAACCTTATTGTAACGGTAGTTCAAAATTTTAATAATTGAATATTTATTTAATAATTACGTTGTGAAATTAATAGATTAAATTAGTTAATTTAAGATTATTTTTTAATAACATTAATCAAAATCCTAGACCTGTACTCATGGGTTGGGCCTCAATACATACAAATAATTTGTTAGTATTTTAAATTAAAAATAAAAAATTATTTTAATTGTAGTTCAAAATTTTGGATAATTGATTATTTATTCAATAATTATTTTGTAAAATTGATAGATTAATTAGTTAATCTAAGATAATTTTAATGACACTAATCAAGATCGTGAACCTGTACTCATTAGTTGGGCCTCCATACGTAAATTAATTGGTTAGTATTTTAACTTTAAAATAACAAATTATTTTAACGGCAGTTCAGAATTTTAATAATTGAATATTTATTTAATAATTATATTTTGAAATTAATAGATTAAATTAGTTAATGTAATATAATTTTTTAATAACATTAATCAACAACGTAGTCCTGTACTCATGGGTTGGGCCTCTGTACATACAACTTAAAAATAAAAAATTATTTTAACTTTAGTTTAGAATTTTGATAAATGAATTTTTATTTAGTAAATATTACGTAAAATTAATAGATTAAGTAGTTAATCTAAGATAATTTTAATGACACTAATCAAGATCGTAAACCTATACTCATGAGTTGGGCCTCGATACGTAAGATTAATTAGTTAGTATTTTAACTTTAAAATAAAACCATATTGTAACGGTAGTTCATAATTTTAATAATTGAATATTTATTTAATAATTATTTTGTGAAATTAATAGATTAAATTAGTTAATTTAAGATTATTTTTTAATAACATTAATCAAAATCCTAGACCTGTACTCATGGGTTGGGCCTCAATACATACAAATAATTTTTTAGTATTTTAAATTAAAAATAAAAAATTATTTTAATTGTAGTTCAAAATTTTGGATAATTATTTATTTGTTCAATAATTATTTTGTAAAATTTATAGATTAATTAGTTAATCTAAGATAATTTTAATGACACTAATCAAGATCGTGAACCTGTACTCATGAGTTGGGCCTCCATACGTAAATTAATTGGTTAGTATTTTAACTTAAAAATAAAAAATTATTTTAACTTTAGTTTAGAATTTTGATAAATGAATTTTTATTTAGTAATTATTTCTTAAAATTAATAGATTAAGAACTTAATCTAAGATAATTTTATTGATACTAATCAAGATCGTAAACCTGTACTCATGAGTTGGGCCTCGATACGTAAGATTAATTAGTTAGTATTTTAACTTTAAAATAAAACCTTATTGTAACGGTAGTTCAAAATTTTAATAATTGAATATTTATTTAATAATTATGTTGTGAAATTAATAGATTAAATTAGTTAATTTAAGATTATTTTTTAATAAAATTAATCAAAATCCTAGACCTGTACTCATGGGTTGGGCCTCAATACATACAAATAATTGGTTAGTATTTTAAATTAAAAATAAAAAATTATTTTAATTGTAGTTCCAAATTTTGAATAATTGATTATTTATTCAATAATTATGTTGTAAAATTGATAGATTAATTAGTTAATCTAAGATAATTTTAATGACACTAATCAAGATCGTGAACCTGTAGTCATTAGTTGGGCCTCCATTCGTAAATTAATTGGTTAGTATTTTAACTTTAAAATAACAAATTATTTTAACGGCAGTTCAGAATTTTAGTAATTGAATATTTATTTAATAATTATTTTGTGAAATTAATAGATTAAATTACTTAATGTAATATAATTTTTTAATAACATTAATGAACAACGTAGACCTGTACTCATGGGTTGGGCCTCTGTACATACAACTTAAAAATAAAAAATTATTTTAACTTTAGTTTAGAATTTTGATAAATGAATTTTTATTTAGTAATTATTTCGTAAAATTAATAGATTAAGTAGTTAATCTAAGTTAATTTTAATGACACTAATCAAGATCGTAAACCTATACTCATGAGTTGGGCCTCTAAACGTAAGATTAATTAGTTAGTATTTTAACTTTAAAATAAAACCTTATTGTAACGGTAGTTCTTAATTTTAATAATTGAATATTTATTTAATAATTATTTTTTGAAATTAATAGATTAAATTAGTTAATTTAAGATTATTTATTAATAACATTAATCAAAATCCTAGACCTGTACTCATGGGTTGGGCCTCAATACATACAAATAATTTGTTAGTATTTTAAATTAAAAATAAAAAATTATTTTAATTGTAGTTCAAAATTTTGGATAATTGATTATTTGTTCAATAATTATTTTGTAAAATTGATAGATTAATTAGTTAATCTAAGATAATTTTAATGACACTAATCAAGATCGTGAACCTGTACTCATGAGTTGGGCCTCCATACGTAAATTAATTGGTTAGTATTTTAACTTAAAAATAAAAAATTATTTTAACTTTAGTTTAGAATTTTGATAAATGAATTTTTATTTAGTAATTATTTCGTAAAATTAATAGATTAAGTAGTTAATCTAAGATAATTTTAATGACACTAATCAAGATCGTGAACCTGTACTCATTAGTTGGGCCTCCATACGTAAATTAATTGGTTAGTATTTTAACTTTAAAATAACAAATTATTTTAACGGCAGTACAGAATTTTAATAATTGAATATTTATTGAATAATTATTTTGTGAAATTAATAGATTAAATTAGTTAATGTAATATAACTTTTTAATAACATTAATCAACAACGTAGACCTGTACTCATGGGTTGGGCCTCTGTACATACAACTTAAAAATAAAAAATTATTTTAACTTTAGTTTAGAATTTTGATAAATGAATTTTTATTTAGTAATTATTTCGTAAAATTAATAGATTAAGTAGTTAATCTAAGATAATTTTAATGACACTAATCAAGATCGTAAACCTATACTCTTGAGTTGGGCCTCGATACGTAAGATTAATTAGTTAGTATTTTAACTTTAAAATAAAACCATATTGTAACGGTAGTTCATAATTTTAATAATTGAATATTTATTTAATAATTATTTTGTGAAATTAATAGATTAAATTAGTTAATTTAAGATTATTTTTTAATAACATTAATCAAAATCCTAGACCTGTACTCATGGGTTGGGCCTCAATACATACAAATAATTTGTTAGTATTTTAAATTAAAAATAAAAAATTATTTTAATTGTAGTTCAAAATTTTGGATAATTGATTATTTGTTCAATAATTATTTTGTAAAATTGATAGATTAATTAGTTAATCTAAGATAATTTTAATGACACTAATCAAGATCGTGAACCTGTACTCATGAGTTGGGCCTCCATACGTAAATTAATTGGTTAGTATTTTAACTTAAAAATAAAAAATTATTTTAACTTTAGTTTAGAATTTTGATAAATGAATTTTTATTTAGTAATTATTTCGTAAAATTAATAGATTAAGTAGTTAATCTAAGATAATTTTAATGACACTAATCAAGATCGTGAACCTGTACTCATTAGTTGGGCCTCCATACGTAAATTAATTGGTTAGTATTTTAACTTTAAAATAACAAATTATTTTAACGGCAGTACAGAATTTTAATAATTGAATATTTATTGAATAATTATTTTGTGAAATTAATAGATTAAATTAGTTAATGTAATATAACTTTTTAATAACATTAATCAACAACGTAGACCTGTACTCATGGGTTGGGCCTCTGTACATACAACTTAAAAATAAAAAATTATTTTAACTTTAGTTTAGAATTTTGATAAATGAATTTTTATTTAGTAATTATTTCGTAAAATTAATAGATTAAGTAGTTAATCTAAGATAATTTTAATGACACTAATCAAGATCGTAAACCTATACTCTTGAGTTGGGCCTCGATACGTAAGATTAATTAGTTAGTATTTTAACTTTAAAATAAAACCATATTGTAACGGTAGTTCATAATTTTAATAATTGAATATTTATTTAATAATTATTTTGTGAAATTAATAGATTAAATTAGTTAATTTAAGATTATTTTTTAATAACATTAATCAAAATCCTAGACCTGTACTCATGGGTTGGGCCTCAATACATACAAATAATTTTTTAGTATTTTAAATTAAAAATAAAAAATTATTTTAATTGTAGTTCAAAATTTTGGATAATTGATTATTTGTTCAATAATTATTTTGTAAAATTGATAGATTGATTAGTTAATCTAAGATAATTTTAATGACACTAATCAAGATCGTGAACCTGTACTCATGAGTTGGGCCTCCATACGTAAATTAATTGGTTATTATTTTAACTTTAAAATAACAAATTATTTTAACGGCAGTTCAAAATATTAATAATTGAATATTTGTTTAATAATTATTTTGTGAAATTAATAGATTAAATTAGTTAATGTAAGATAATTTTTTAATAACATTAATCAACATCGTAGACCATTACTCATGGGTTGGGTCTCTATACATACAAATAATTGGTTAGTATTTTAACTTAAAAATAAAAAATTATTTTAACTTTAGTTTAGAATTTTGATAAATGAAAATTTATTTAGTACTTATTTCGTAAAATTAATAGATTTAGTAGTTAATCTAAGATAATTTTAATGACACTAATCAAGATCGTAAACCTCTACTCATGAGTTGGGCCTCGATACGTAAGATTAATTAGTTTGTATTTTAAAATAAAAATAAAACCTTATTGTAACGGTAGTTCAAAATTTTAATAATTGAATATTTATTTAATAATTATTTTGTGAAATTAATAGATTAAATTAGTTAATTTAAGATTATTTTTTAATAACATTAATCAAAATCCTAGACCTGTACTTATGAGTTGGGCCTCGATACGTAAGATTAAATGGTTAGTATTTTAACTTTAAAGTAACAAATTATTTTAACGGCAGTTCCGAATTTTAATAATTGAATATTTATTTAATAATTATTTTGTGAAATTAAAAGATTAAATTAGTTAATGTAATATAATTTTTTAATAACATTAATCAACTTCGTAGACTTGTACTCATGGGTTGGGCCTCTGTACATAAAAATAATTGGTTAGTATTTTAACTTAAAAATAAAAAATTATTTTAACTTTAGTTTAGAATTTTGATAAATGAATTTTTATTTAGTAATTATTTCTTAAAATTAATAGATTAAGAAGTTAATCTAAGATAATTTTATTGACACTAATCAAGATCGTAAACTTGTACTCATGAGTTGGGCCTCGATACGTAAGATTAATTTGTTAGTATCTTAACTTTAAAATAAAACCTTATTGTAATGGTAGTTCAAAATTTTAATAATTGAATATTTATTTAATAATTATGTTGTGAAATTAATAGATTAAATTAGTTAATTTAAGATTATTTTTTAATAACATTAATCAAAATCCTAGACCTGTACTCATGGGTTGGGCCTCAATACATACAAATAATTGGTTAGTATTTTAAATTAAAAATAAAAAATTATTTTAATTGTACTTCAAAATTTTGGATAATTGATTATTTATTCAATAATTATTTTGTAAAATTATTTTAACTTTAAAAATTATTTATTAGTACTTAATTTATTAGTACTTAAAATTAAAATACTTAATTGGTTAGTATTTTGACTTAAAAATAAAAAATTATTTTAACTTTAGTTTAGAATTTTGATAAATGAATTTTTATTTAGTAATTATTTCGTAAAATTAATAGATTAAGAAGTTAATCTAAGATAATTTTAATGACACTAATCAAGATCGTAAACCTGTACTCATGAGTTGGGCCTCGATACGTAAGATTAATTAGTTAGTATCTTAACTTTAAAATAAAACCTTATTGTAACGGTAGTTCATAATTTTAATAATTGAATATTTATTTAATAATTATTTTGTTAAATTAATAGATTAAATTAGTTAATTTAAGATTATTTTTTAATAACATTAATCACAAAATCCAAGACCTGTACTCATGGGTTGGGCCTCAATACATACAAATAATTTGTTAGTATTTAAAATTAAAAATAAAAAATTATTTTAATTGTAGTTCAAAATTTTGGATAATTGATTATTTGTTCAATAATTATTTTGTAAAATTGATAGATTAATTAGTTAATCTAAGATAATTTTAATGACACTAATCAAGATCGTGAACCTGTACTCATGAGTTGGGCCTCCATACGTAAATTAATTGGTTAGTATTTTAACTTAAAAATAAAAAATTATTTTAACTTTAGTTTAGAATTTTGATAAATGAATTTTTATTTAGTAATTATTTCTTAAAATTAATAGATTAAGAAGTTAATCTAAGATAATTTTATTGACACTAATCAAGATCGTAAACCTGTACTCATGAGTTGGGCCTCGATACGTAAGATTAATTAGTTAGTATTTTAACTTTAAAATAAAACCTTATTGTAACGGTAGTTCAAAATTTTAATAATTGAATATTTATTTAATAATTACGTTGTGAAATTAATAGATTAAATTAGTTAATTTAAGATTATTTTTTAATAACATTAATCAAAATCCTAGACCTGTACTCATGGGCTGGGCCTCAATACATATAAATAATTGGTTAGTATTTTAAATTAAAAATAAACAATTATTTTAATTGTAGTTCAAAATTTTGGATAATTGATTATTTGTACAATAATTATTTTGTAAAATTGATAGATTAATTAGTTAATCTAAGATAATTTTAATGACACTAATCAAGATCGTGAACCTGTACTCATGAGTTGGGCCTCCATACGTAAATTAATTGGTTAGTATTTTAACTTAAAAATAAAAAATTATTTTAACTTTAGTTTAGAATTTTGATAAATGAATTTTTATTTAGTAATTATTTCTTAAAATTAATAGATTAAGAAGTTAATCTAAGATAATTTTATTGACACTAATCAAGATCGTAAACCTGTACTCATGAGTTGGGCCTCGATACGTAAGATTAATTAGTTAGTATTTTAACTTTAAAATAAAACCTTATTGTAACGGTAGTTCAAAATTTCAATAATTGAATATTTATTTAATAATTACGTTGTGAAATTAATAGATTAAATTAGTTAATGTAAGATTATTTTTTAATAACATTAATCAAAATCCTAGACCTGTACTCATGGGCTGGGCCTCAATACATACAAATAATTGGTTAGTATTTTAAATTAAAAATAAACAATTATTTTAATTGTAGTTCAAAATTTTGGATAATTGATTATTTATTCAATAATTATTTTGTAAAATTGATAGATTAATTAGTTAATCTAAGATAATTTTAATGACACTAATCAAGATCGTGAACCTGTACTCATGAGTTGGGCCTCCATACGTAAATTAATTGGTTAGTATTTTAACTTAAAAATAAAAAATTATTTTAACTTTAGTTTAGAATTTTGATAAATGAATTTTTATTTAGTAATTATTTCGTAAAATTAATAGATTAAGTAGTTAATCTAAGATAATTTTAATGACACTAATCAAGATAGTAAACCTCTACTCATGAGTTGGGCCTCGATACGTAAGATTAATTAGTTAGTATTTTAACTTTAAAATAAAACCTTATTGTAACGGTAGTTCATAATTTTAATAATTGAATATTTATTTAATAATTATTTTGTTAAATTAATAGATTAAATTAGTTAATTTAAGATTATTTTTTAATAACATTAATCAAAATCCTAGACCTGTACTTATGAGTTGGGCCTCGATACGTAAGATTAAATGGTTAGTATTTTAACTTTAAAATAACAAATTATTTTAACGACAGTTCCGAATTTTAATAATTGAATATTTATTTAATAATTATTTTGTGAAATTAAAAGATTAAATTAGTTAACGTAATATAATTTTTTAATAACATTAATCAACTTCGTAGACTTGTACTCATGGGTTGGGCCTCTGTACATAAAAATAATTGGTTAGTATTTTAACTTAAAAATAAAAAATTATTTCAACTTTAGTTTAGAATTTTGATAAATGAATTTTTATTTAGTAATTATTTCGAAAAATTAATAGATTAAGTAGTTAATATAAGATAATTTTAATGACACTAATCAAGATCGTGAACCTGTACTCATTAGTTGGGCCTCCATACGTAAATTAATTGGTTAGTATTTTAACTTTAAAATAACAAATTATTTTAACGGCAGTTCAAAATATTAATAATTGAATATTTGTTTAATAATTATTTTGTGAAATTAATAGATTAAATTAGTTAATGTAAGATAATTTTTTAATAACATTAATCAACATCGTAGACCATTACTCATGGGTTGGGTCTCTATACATACAAATAATTGGTTAGTATTTTAACTTAAAAATAAAAAATTATTTTAACTTTAGTTTAGAATTTTGATAAATGAAAATTTATTTAGTACTTATTTCGTAAAATTAATAGATTTAGTAGTTAATCTAAGATAATTTTAATGACACTAATCAAGATCGTAAACCTCTACTTATGAGTTGGGCCTCGATACGTAAGATTAATTAGTTAGTATTTTAAAATAAAAATAAAACCTTATTGTAACGGTAGTTCAAAATTTTAATAATTGAATATTTATTTAATAATTATTTTGTGAAATTAATAGATTAAATTAGTTAATTTAAGATTATTTTTTAATAACATTAATCAAAATCCTAGACCTGTACTCATGGGTTGGGCCTCAATACATACAAATAATTGGTTAGTATTTTAAATTAAAAATAAAAAATTATTTTAATTGTACTTCAAAATTTTGGATAATTGATTATTTATTCAATAATTATTTTGTAAAATTATTTTAACTTTAAAAATTATTTATTAGTACTTAATTTATTAGTACTTAAAATTAAAATACTTAATTGGTTAGTATTTTGACTTAAAAATAAAAAATTATTTTAACTTTAGTTTAGAATTTTGATAAATGAATTTTTATTTAGTAATTATTTCGTAAAATTAATAGATTAAGAAGTTAATCTAAGATAATTTTAATGACACTAATCAAGATCGTAAACCTGTACTCATGAGTTGGGCCTCGATACGTAAGATTAATTAGTTAGTATCTTAACTTTAAAATAAAACCTTATTGTAACGGTAGTTCATAATTTTAATAATTGAATATTTATTTAATAATTATTTTGTTAAATTAATAGATTAAATTAGTTAATTTAAGATTATTTTTTAATAACATTAATCACAAAATCCAAGACCTGTACTCATGGGTTGGGCCTCAATACATACAAATAATTTGTTAGTATTTAAAATTAAAAATAAAAAATTATTTTAATTGTAGTTCAAAATTTTGGATAATTGATTATTTGTTCAATAATTATTTTGTAAAATTGATAGATTAATTAGTTAATCTAAGATAATTTTAATGACACTAATCAAGATCGTGAACCTGTACTCATGAGTTGGGCCTCCATACGTAAATTAATTGGTTAGTATTTTAACTTAAAAATAAAAAATTATTTTAACTTTAGTTTAGAATTTTGATAAATGAATTTTTATTTAGTAATTATTTCTTAAAATTAATAGATTAAGAAGTTAATCTAAGATAATTTTATTGACACTAATCAAGATCGTAAACCTGTACTCATGAGTTGGGCCTCGATACGTAAGATTAATTAGTTAGTATTTTAACTTTAAAATAAAACCTTATTGTAACGGTAGTTCAAAATTTTAATAATTGAATATTTATTTAATAATTACGTTGTGAAATTAATAGATTAAATTAGTTAATTTAAGATTATTTTTTAATAACATTAATCAAAATCCTAGACCTGTACTCATGGGCTGGGCCTCAATACATATAAATAATTGGTTAGTATTTTAAATTAAAAATAAACAATTATTTTAATTGTAGTTCAAAATTTTGGATAATTGATTATTTGTTCAATAATTATTTTGTAAAATTGATAGATTAATTAGTTAATCTAAGATAATTTTAATGACACTAATCAAGATCGTGAACCTGTACTCATGAGTTGGGCCTCCATACGTAAATTAATTGGTTAGTATTTTAACTTAAAAATAAAAAATTATTTTAACTTTAGTTTAGAATTTTGATAAATGAATTTTTATTTAGTAATTATTTCTTAAAATTAATAGATTAAGAAGTTAATCTAAGATAATTTTATTGACACTAATCAAGATCGTAAACCTGTACTCATGAGTTGGGCCTCGATACGTAAGATTAATTAGTTAGTATTTTAACTTTAAAATAAAACCTTATTGTAACGGTAGTTCAAAATTTCAATAATTGAATATTTATTTAATAATTACGTTGTGAAATTAATAGATTAAATTAGTTAATGTAAGATTATTTTTTAATAACATTAATCAAAATCCTAGACCTGTACTCATGGGCTGGGCCTCAATACATACAAATAATTGGTTAGTATTTTAAATTAAAAATAAACAATTATTTTAATTGTAGTTCAAAATTTTGGATAATTGATTATTTATTCAATAATTATTTTGTAAAATTGATAGATTAATTAGTTAATCTAAGATAATTTTAATGACACTAATCAAGATCGTGAACCTGTACTCATGAGTTGGGCCTCCATACGTAAATTAATTGGTTAGTATTTTAACTTAAAAATAAAAAATTATTTTAACTTTAGTTTAGAATTTTGATAAATGAATTTTTATTTAGTAATTATTTCGTAAAATTAATAGATTAAGTAGTTAATCTAAGATAATTTTAATGACACTAATCAAGATAGTAAACCTCTAGTCATGAGTTGGGCCTCGATACGTAAGATTAATTAGTTAGTATTTTAACTTTAAAATAAAACCTTATTGTAACGGTAGTTCATAATTTTAATAATTGAATATTTATTTAATAATTATTTTGTTAAATTAATAGATTAAATTAGTTAATTTAAGATTATTTTTTAATAACATTAATCAAAATCCTAGACCTGTACTTATGAGTTGGGCCTCGATACGTAAGATTAAATGGTTAGTATTTTAACTTTAAAATAACAAATTATTTTAACGACAGTTCCGAATTTTAATAATTGAATATTTATTTAATAATTATTTTGTGAAATTAAAAGATTAAATTAGTTAACGTAATATAATTTTTTAATAACATTAATCAACTTCGTAGACTTGTACTCATGGGTTGGGCCTCTGTACATAAAAATAATTGGTTAGTATTTTAACTTAAAAATAAAAAATTATTTCAACTTTAGTTTAGAATTTTGATAAATGAATTTTTATTTAGTAATTATTTCGAAAAATTAATAGATTAAGTAGTTAATATAAGATAATTTTAATGACACTAATCAAGATCGTGAACCTGTACTCATTAGTTGGGCCTCCATACGTAAATTAATTGGTTAGTATTTTAACTTTAAAATAACAAATTATTTTAACGGCAGTTCAAAATATTAATAATTGAATATTTGTTTAATAATTATTTTGTGAAATTAATAGATTAAATTAGTTAATGTAAGATAATTTTTTAATAACATTAATCAACATCGTAGACCATTACTCATGGGTTGGGTCTCTATACATACAAATAATTGGTTAGTATTTTAACTTAAAAATAAAAAATTATTTTAACTTTAGTTTAGAATTTTGATAAATGAAAATTTATTTAGTACTTATTTCGTAAAATTAATAGATTTAGTAGTTAATCTAAGATAATTTTAATGACACTAATCAAGATCGTAAACCTCTACTTATGAGTTGGGCCTCGATACGTAAGATTAATTAGTTAGTATTTTAAAATAAAAATAAAACCTTATTGTAACGGTAGTTCAAAATTTTAATAATTGAATATTTATTTAATAATTATTTTGTGAAATTAATAGATTAAATTAGTTAATTTAAGATTATTTTTTAATAACATTAATCAAAATCCTAGACCTGTACTCATGGGTTGGGCCTCAATACATACAAATAATTGGTTAGTATTTTAAATTAAAAATAAAAAATTATTTTAATTGTACTTCAAAATTTTGGATAATTGATTATTTATTCAATAATTATTTTGTAAAATTATTTTAACTTTAAAAATTATTTATTAGTACTTAATTTATTAGTACTTAAAATTAAAATACTTAATTGGTTAGTATTTTGACTTAAAAATAAAAAATTATTTTAACTTTAGTTTAGAATTTTGATAAATGAATTTTTATTTAGTAATTATTTCGTAAAATTAATAGATTAAGAAGTTAATCTAAGATAATTTTAATGACACTAATCAAGATCGTAAACCTGTACTCATGAGTTGGGCCTCGATACGTAAGATTAATTAGTTAGTATCTTAACTTTAAAATAAAACCTTATTGTAACGGTAGTTCATAATTTTAATAATTGAATATTTATTTAATAATTATTTTGTTAAATTAATAGATTAAATTAGTTAATTTAAGATTATTTTTTAATAACATTAATCACAAAATCCAAGACCTGTACTCATGGGTTGGGCCTCAATACATACAAATAATTTGTTAGTATTTAAAATTAAAAATAAAAAATTATTTTAATTGTAGTTCAAAATTTTGGATAATTGATTATTTGTTCAATAATTATTTTGTAAAATTGATAGATTAATTAGTTAATCTAAGATAATTTTAATGACACTAATCAAGATCGTGAACCTGTACTCATGAGTTGGGCCTCCATACGTAAATTAATTGGTTAGTATTTTAACTTAAAAATAAAAAATTATTTTAACTTTAGTTTAGAATTTTGATAAATGAATTTTTATTTAGTAATTATTTCTTAAAATTAATAGATTAAGAAGTTAATCTAAGATAATTTTATTGACACTAATCAAGATCGTAAACCTGTACTCATGAGTTGGGCCTCGATACGTAAGATTAATTAGTTAGTATTTTAACTTTAAAATAAAACCTTATTGTAACGGTAGTTCAAAATTTTAATAATTGAATATTTATTTAATAATTACGTTGTGAAATTAATAGATTAAATTAGTTAATTTAAGATTATTTTTTAATAACATTAATCAAAATCCTAGACCTGTACTCATGGGCTGGGCCTCAATACATATAAATAATTGGTTAGTATTTTAAATTAAAAATAAACAATTATTTTAATTGTAGTTCAAAATTTTGGATAATTGATTATTTGTTCAATAATTATTTTGTAAAATTGATAGATTAATTAGTTAATCTAAGATAATTTTAATGACACTAATCAAGATCGTGAACCTGTACTCATGAGTTGGGCCTCCATACGTAAATTAATTGGTTAGTATTTTAACTTAAAAATAAAAAATTATTTTAACTTTAGTTTAGAATTTTGATAAATGAATTTTTATTTAGTAATTATTTCTTAAAATTAATAGATTAAGAAGTTAATCTAAGATAATTTTATTGACACTAATCAAGATCGTAAACCTGTACTCATGAGTTGGGCCTCGATACGTAAGATTAATTAGTTAGTATTTTAACTTTAAAATAAAACCTTATTGTAACGGTAGTTCAAAATTTCAATAATTGAATATTTATTTAATAATTACGTTGTGAAATTAATAGATTAAATTAGTTAATGTAAGATTATTTTTTAATAACATTAATCAAAATCCTAGACCTGTACTCATGGGCTGGGCCTCAATACATACAAATAATTGGTTAGTATTTTAAATTAAAAATAAACAATTATTTTAATTGTAGTTCAAAATTTTGGATAATTGATTATTTATTCAATAATTATTTTGTAAAATTGATAGATTAATTAGTTAATCTAAGATAATTTTAATGACACTAATCAAGATCGTGAACCTGTACTCATGAGTTGGGCCTCCATACGTAAATTAATTGGTTAGTATTTTAACTTAAAAATAAAAAATTATTTTAACTTTAGTTTAGAATTTTGATAAATGAATTTTTATTTAGTAATTATTTCGTAAAATTAATAGATTAAGTAGTTAATCTAAGATAATTTTAATGACACTAATCAAGATAGTAAACCTCTACTCATGAGTTGGGCCTCGATACGTAAGATTAATTAGTTAGTATTTTAACTTTAAAATAAAACCTTATTGTAACGGTAGTTCATAATTTTAATAATTGAATATTTATTTAATAATTATTTTGTTAAATTAATAGATTAAATTAGTTAATTTAAGATTATTTTTTAATAACATTAATCAAAATCCTAGACCTGTACTTATGAGTTGGGCCTCGATACGTAAGATTAAATGGTTAGTATTTTAACTTTAAAATAACAAATTATTTTAACGACAGTTCCGAATTTTAATAATTGAATATTTATTTAATAATTATTTTGTGAAATTAAAAGATTAAATTAGTTAACGTAATATAATTTTTTAATAACATTAATCAACTTCGTAGACTTGTACTCATGGGTTGGGCCTCTGTACATAAAAATAATTGGTTAGTATTTTAACTTAAAAATAAAAAATTATTTCAACTTTAGTTTAGAATTTTGATAAATGAATTTTTATTTAGTAATTATTTCGAAAAATTAATAGATTAAGTAGTTAATATAAGATAATTTTAATGACACTAATCAAGATCGTGAACCTGTACTCATTAGTTGGGCCTCCATACGTAAATTAATTGGTTAGTATTTTAACTTTAAAATAACAAATTATTTTAACGGCAGTTCAAAATATTAATAATTGAATATTTGTTTAATAATTATTTTGTGAAATTAATAGATTAAATTAGTTAATGTAAGATAATTTTTTAATAACATTAATCAACATCGTAGACCATTACTCATGGGTTGGGTCTCTATACATACAAATAATTGGTTAGTATTTTAACTTAAAAATAAAAAATTATTTTAACTTTAGTTTAGAATTTTGATAAATGAAAATTTATTTAGTACTTATTTCGTAAAATTAATAGATTTAGTAGTTAATCTAAGATAATTTTAATGACACTAATCAAGATCGTAAACCTCTACTTATGAGTTGGGCCTCGATACGTAAGATTAATTAGTTAGTATTTTAAAATAAAAATAAAACCTTATTGTAACGGTAGTTCAAAATTTTAATAATTGAATATTTATTTAATAATTATTTTGTGAAATTAATAGATTAAATTAGTTAATTTAAGATTATTTTTTAATAACATTAATCAAAATCCTAGACCTGTACTTATGAGTTGGGCCTCGATACGTAAGATCAAATGGTTAGTATTTTAACTTTAAAATAACAAATTATTTTAACGGCAGTTCCGAATTTTAATAATTGAATATTTATTTAATAATTATTTTGTGAAATTAAAAGATTAAATTAGTTAATGTAATATAATTTTTTAATAACATTAATCAACTTCGTAGACTTGTACTCATGGGTTGGGCCTATGTACATAAAAATAATTGGTTAGTATTTTAACTTAAAAATAAAAAAATATTTTAACTTTAGTTTAGAATTTTGATAAATGAATTTTTATTCAGTAATTATTTCTTAAAATTAATAGATTAAGAAGTTAATCTAAGATAATTTTATTGACACTAATCAAGATCGTAAACTTGTACTCATGAGTTGGGCCTCGATACGTAAGATTAATTTGTTAGTATCTTAACTTTAAAATAAAACCTTATTGTAATGGTAGTTCAAAATTTTAATAATTGAATATTTATTTAATAATTATGTTGTGAAATTAATAGATTAAATTAGTTAATTTAAGATTATTTTTTAATAACATTAATCAAAATCCTAGACCTGTACTCATGGGTTGGGCCTCAATACATACAAATAAATGGTTAGTATTTTAAATTAAAAATAAAAAATTATTTTAATTGTAGTTCAAAATTTTGGATAATTGATTATTTATTCAATAATTATTTTGTAAAATTATTTTAACTTTAAAAATTATTTATTAGTACTTAATTTATTAGTACTTAAAATTAAAATACTTAATTGGTTAGTATTTTGACTTAAAAATAAAAAATTATTTTAACTTTAGTTTAGAATTTTGATAAATGAATTTTTATTTAGTAATTATTTCGTAAAATTAATAGATTAAGAAGTTAATCTAAGATAATTTTAATGACACTAATCAAGATCGTAAACCTGTACTCATGAGTTGGGCCTCGATACGTAAGATTAATTAGTTAGTATCTTAACTTTAAAATAAAACCTTATTGTAACGGTAGTTCATAATTTTAATAATTGAATATTTATTTAATATTTATTCTGTGAAATTAATAGATTAAATTAGTTAATTTAAGATTATTTTTTAATAACATTAATCACAAAATCCAAGACCTGTACTCATGGGTTGGGCCTCAATACATACAAATAATTTGTTAGTATTTAAAATTAAAAATAAAAAATTATTTTAATTGTAGTTCAAAATTTTGGATAATTGATTATTTGTTCAATAATTATTTTGTAAAATTGATAGATTAATTAATTAATCTAAGATAATTTTAATGACACTAATCAAGATCGTGAACCTGTACTCATGAGTTGGGCCTCCATACGTAAATTAATTGGTTAGTATTTTAACTTAAAAATAAAAAATTATTTTAACTTTAGTTTAGAATTTTGATAAATGAATTTTTATTTAGTAATTATTTCTTAAAATTAATAGATTAAGAAGTTAATCTAAGATAATTTTATTGACACTAATCAAGATCGTAAACCTGTACTCATGAGTTGGGCCTCGATACGTAAGATTAATTAGTTAGTATGTTAACTTTAAAATAAAACCTTATTGTAACTGTAGTTCAAAATTTTAATAATTGAATATTTATTTAATAATTACGTTGTGAAATTAATAGATTAAATTAGTTAATTTAAGATTATTTTTTAATAACATTAATCAAAATCCTAGACCTGTACTCATGGGTTGGGCCTCAATACATACAAATAATTGGTTAGTATTTTAAATTAAAAATAAAAAATTATTTTAATTGTAGTTCAAAATTTTGGATAATTGATTATTTATTCAATAATTATTTTGTAAAATTGATAGATTAATTAGTTAATCTAAGATAATTTTAATGACACTAATCAAGATCGTGAACCTGTACTCATTAGTTGGGCCTCCATACGTAAATTAATTGGTTAGTATTTTAACTTTAAAATAACAAATTATTTTAACGGCAGTTCAGAATTTTAATAATTGAATATTTATTTAATAATTATTTTTTGAAATTAATAGATTAAATTAGTTAATGTAATATAATTTTTTAATAACATTAATCAACAACGTAGTCCTGTACTCATGGGTTGGGCCTCTGTACATACAACTTAAAAATAAAAAATTATTTTAACTTTAGTTTAGAATTTTGATAAATGAATTTTTATTTAGTAAATATTACGTAAAATTAATAGATTAAGTAGTTAATCTAAGATAATTTTAATGACACTAATCAAGATCGTAAACCTATACTCATGAGTTGGGCCTCGATACGTAAGATTAATTAGTTAGTATTTTAACTTTAAAATAAAACCTTATTGTAACGGTAGTTCATTATTTTAATAATTGAATATTTATTTAATATTTATTTTGTGAAATTAATAGATTAAATTAGTTAATTTAAGATTATTTTTTAATAACATTAATCAAAATCCTAGACCTGTACTCATGGGTTGGGCCTCAATACATACAAATAATTTTTTAGTATTTTAAATTAAAAATAAAAAATTATTTTAATTGTAGTTCAAAATTTTGGATAATTATTTATTTGTTCAATAATTATTTTGTAAAATTGATAGATTAATTAGTTAATCTAAGATAATTTTAATGACACTAATCAAGATCGTGAACCTGTACTCATGAGTTGGGCCTCCATACGTAAATTAATTGGTTAGTATTTTAACTTAAAAATAAAAAATTATTTTAACTTTAGTTTAGAATTTTGATAAATGAATTTTTATTTAGTAATTATTTCTTAAAATTAATAGATTAAGAACTTAATCTAAGATAATTTTATTGATACTAATCAAGATCGTAAACCTGTACTCATGAGTTGGGCCTCGATACGTAAGATTAATTAGTTAGTATTTTAACTTTAAAATAAAACCTTATTGTAACGGTAGTTCAAAATTTTAATAATTGAATATTTATTTAATAATTATGTTGTGAAATTAATAGATTAAATTAGTTAATTTAAGATTATTTTTTAATAAAATTAATCAAAATCCTAGACCTGTACTCATGGGTTGGGCCTCAATACATACAAATAATTGGTTAGTATTTTAAATTAAAAATAAAAAATTATTTTAATTGTAGTTCCAAATTTTGAATAATTGATTATTTATTCAATAATTATTTTGTAAAATTGATAGATTAATTAGTTAATCTAAGATAATTTTAATGACACTAATCAAGATCGTGAACCTGTAGTCATTAGTTGGGCCTCCATTCGTAAATTAATTGGTTAGTATTTTAACTTTAAAATAACAAATTATTTTAACGGCAGTTCAGAATTTTAGTAATTGAATATTTATTTAATAATTATTTTGTGAAATTAATAGATTAAATTACTTAATGTAATATAATTTTTTAATAACATTAATGAACAACGTAGACCTGTACTCATGGGTTGGGCCTCTGTACATACAACTTAAAAATAAAAAATTATTTTAACTTTAGTTTAGAATTTTGATAAATGAATTTTTATTTAGTAATTATTTCGTAAAATTAATAGATTAAGTAGTTAATCTAAGTTAATTTTAATGACACTAATCAAGATCGTAAACCTATACTCATGAGTTGGGCCTCTAAACGTAAGATTAATTAGTTAGTATTTTAACTTTAAAATAAAACCTTATTGTAACGGTAGTTCTTAATTTTAATAATTGAATATTTATTTAATAATTATTTTTTGAAATTAATAGATTAAATTAGTTAATTTAAGATTATTTATTAATAACATTAATCAAAATCCTAGACCTGTACTCATGGGTTGGGCCTCAATACATACAAATAATTTGTTAGTATTTTAAATTAAAAATAAAAAATTATTTTAATTGTAGTTCAAAATTTTGGATAATTGATTATTTGTTCAATAATTATTTTGTAAAATTGATAGATTAATTAGTTAATCTAAGATAATTTTAATGACACTAATCAAGATCGTGAACCTGTACTCATGAGTTGGGCCTCCATACGTAAATTAATTGGTTAGTATTTTAACTTAAAAATAAAAAATTATTTTAACTTTAGTTTAGAATTTTGATAAATGAATTTTTATTTAGTAATTATTTCGTAAAATTAATAGATTAAGTAGTTAATCTAAGATAATTTTAATGACACTAATCAAGATCGTGAACCTGTACTCATTAGTTGGGCCTCCATACGTAAATTAATTGGTTAGTATTTTAACTTTAAAATAACAAATTATTTTAACGGCAGTACAGAATTTTAATAATTGAATATTTATTGAATAATTATTTTGTGAAATTAATAGATTAAATTAGTTAATGTAATATAACACTAATCAAGATCGTGAACCTGTACTCATGAGTTGGGCCTCCATACGTAAATTACTTGGTTAGTATTTTAACTTAAAAATAAAAAATTATTTTAAATTTAGTTTAGAATTTTGATAAATGAATTTTTATTTAGTAATTATTTCTTAAAATTAATAGATTAAGAAGTTAATCTAAGATAATTTTATTGATACTTATCAAGATCGTAAACCTGTACTCATGAGTTGGGCCTCGATACGTAAGATTAATTAGTTAGTATTTTAACTTTAAAATAAAACCTTATTGTAACGGTAGTTCAAAATTTTAATAATTGAATATTTATTTAATAATTATGTTGGGAAATTAATAGATTAAATTAGTTAATTTAAGATTATTTTTTAATAACATTAATCAAAATCCTAGACCTGTACTCATGGGTTGGGCCTCAATACAAACAAATAATTTGTTAGTATTTTAACTTAAAAATAAAAAATTATTTTAATTGTAGTTCAAAATTTTGGATAATTGATTATTTGTTCAATAATTATTTTGTAAAATTGATAGATTAATTAGTTAATCTAAGATAATTTTAATGACACTAATCAAGATCGTGAACCTGTACTCATGAGTTGGGCCTCCATACGTAAATTAATTTGTTAGTATTTTAACTTAAAAATAAAAAATTATTTTAACTTTAGTTTAGAATTTTGATAAATGAATTTTTATTTAGTAATTATTTCTTAAAATTAATAGATTAAGAAGTTAATCTAAGATAATTTTATTGATACTAATCAAGATCGTAAACCTGTACTCTTGAGAATGGCCTCGATAGGTAAGATTAATTAGTTAGTATTTTAACTTTAAAATAAAACCTTATTGTAACGGTAGTTCAAAATTTTAATAATTGAATATTTATTTAATAATTATGTTGTGAAATTAATAGATTAAATTAGTGAATTTAAGATTATTTTTTAATAAAATTAATCAAAATCCTAGACCTGTACTCACGGGTTGGGCCTCAATACATAAAAATAATTTGTTAGTATTTTAAATTAAAAATAAAAAATTATTTTAATTGTAGTTCAAAAATTTGAATAATTGATTATTTATTCAATAATTATTTTGTAAAATTGATAGATTAATTTGTTAATCTAAGATAATTTTAATGACACTAATCAAGATCGTGAACCTGTACTCATTAGTTGGGCCTCCATACGTAAATTAATTGGTTAGTATTTTAACTTTAAAATAACAAATTATTTTAACGGCAGTTCAGAATTTTAATAATTGAATATTTATTTAATAATTATTTTGTAAAATTAATAGATTAAATTAGTTAATGTAATATAATTTTTTAATAACATTAATCAACATCGTAGACTTGTACTCATGGGCTGGGCCTCTCTACATACAAATAATTGGTTAGTATTTTAACTTAAAAATAAAAAATTATTTTAACTTTAGTTTAGAATTTTGATAAATGAATTTTTATTTAGTACTTCTTTCGTAAAATTAATAGATTAAGTAGTTAATCTAAGATAATTTTAATGACACTAATCAAGATCGTAAACGTGTACTCATGAGTTGGGCCTCGATACGTAAGATTAATTAGTTAGTATTTTAACTTTAAAATAAAACCATATTGTAACGGTAGTTCATAATTTTAATAATTGAATATTTATTTAATAATTATTTTGTTAAATTAATAGATTAAATTAGTTAATTTAAGATTTTTTTTTAATAACATTAATCAAAATCCAAGACCTGTACTCACGGGTTGGGCCTCAATACATACAAATAATTTGTTAGTATTTTAAATTAAAAATAAAAAATTATTTTAATTGTAGTTCAAAATTTTGGATAATTGATTATTTGTTCAATAATTATTTTGTAAAATTGATAGATTAATTAGTTAATCTAAGATAATTTTAATGACACTAATCAAGATCGTGAACCTGTACTCATGAGTTGGGCCTCCATACGTAAATTAATTGGTTAGTATTTTAACTTAAAAAAAAAATTATTTTAACTTTAGTTTAGAATTTTGATAAATGAATTTTTATTTAGTAATTATTTCTTAAAATTAATAGATTATTTGTTCAATAATTATTTTGTAAAATTGATAGATTAATTAGTTAGTCGAAGATAATCTTAATGATACTAATCAAGATCGTGAACCTGTACTCATGAGTTGGGCCTCCATACGTAAAATAATTGGTTATTTATTTAATAATTATTTTGTAATATTGATAGAATAATTAGTTAATCTAAGAAAATTTTAATGACACTAATCAAGATCGTGAACCTGTACTCATGAGTTGGTCCTCCATACACAAATTAATTGGTTAGTATTTTAACTTTAAAATAACAAATTATTTTAACCGTAGTTCAGAATTTTAATAATTGAATATTTATTTAATAATTATTTTGTGAAATTAATAGATTAACTTAGTTAATCTAAGATAATTTTTTAATAACAATAATCAACATCGTAGACGTGTACTCCTGGGTTGGGCCTCATTACATACAAATAATTGGTTAGTATTTTAACTTAAAAATAAAAAAATATTTTAACTTTATTTTAGAAGTTTGAAAATTGAATTTTTATTTAGTAATTATTTCATAAAATTTATAGATTAAGTAGTTAATCTAAGATAATTTTAAAGAGACAAATCAAGATCGTAAACCTGTACTCATGAGTTGGGTCTCGATACGTAAGATTAATTAGTTAGTATTTTAACTTTAAAATAAAACCTTATTGTAACGGTAGTTCAAAATTTTAATAATTGAATATTTATTTAATAATTATTTTGTGAAATTAATAGATTAAATTAGTTAATGTTAGATAATTATTTAATAACATTAATCAACATCGTAGACCTGTACTCATGAGTTGGGCCTCCATACGTAAAATAATTGGTTATTTATTTAATAATTATTTTGTAATATTGATAGAATAATTAGTTAATCGAAGAAAATTTTAATGACACTAATCAAGATCGTGAACCTGTACTCATGAGTTGGTCCTCCATACACAAATTAATTGGTTAGTATTTTAACTTTAAAATAACAAATTATTTTAACCGTAGTTCAGAATTTTAATAATTGAATATTTATTTAATAATTATTTTGTGAAATTAATAGATTAAATTAGTTAATCTAAGATAATTTTTTAATAACAATAATCAACATCGTAGACGTGTACTCCTGGGTTGGGCCTCATTACATACAAATAATGGGTTAGTATTTTAACTTAAAAATAAAAAAATATTTTAACTTTATTTTAGAAGTTTGATAATTGAATTTTTATTTAGTAATTATTTCGTAAAATTTATAGATTAAGTAGTTAATCTAAGATAATTTTAAAGACACTAATCAAGATCGTAAACCTGTACTCATGAGTTGGGTCTCGATACGTAAGATTAATTAGTTAGTATTTTAACTTTAAAATAAAACCTTATTGTAACGGTAGTTCAAAATTTTAATAATTGAATATTTATTTAATAATTATTTTGTGAAATTAATAGATTAAATTAGTTAATGTAAGATAATTATTTAATAACATTAATCAACATCGTAGACCTGTACTCATGGGTCGCGCCTCTATACATACAAATAATTAGTTAGTATTTTAACATAAAAAAAAATTATTTTATCTTTAGTTTAGAATTTTGATAAATGAATTTTTATTTAGTAATTATTTCGTAAAATTAATAGATATTGTAGTTAATCTAAGATAATTTTAATCACACTAATCAGGATCGTAAACCTGTACTCATGAGTTGGGCCTCGTTACGTAAGATTAATTTGTTAGTATTTTAACTTTAAAATAAAAAATTATTTTAAATGTAGTTTAGAATTTTAATAACTGAATTTTTATTTGATAATTGTTTAGTAAAATTAATATATTAATTAATTAATATAAGCTAATTTTAATGACACTAATCAAGATGGTACACCTGTACTCGTGGGTTGGGCCTCAATACATACAAATAATTGGTTAGTATTTTAACTTAAAAATAAAAAATTATTTTAACTTTAGTTTAGAATTTTGATAATTGAATTTTTATTTAGTAATTATTTCGTAAAATTAATAGATTAATTAGTTAATCTAAGATAATTTTAATGACACTAATCAAGATCGTAAACCTGTACTCATGAGTTGGGCCTCGATACGTAAGATTAATTAGTTAGTATTTTAAATTTAAAATAAAACCTTATTGTAACGGTAGTTCAAAATTTTAATAATTGAATATTTATTTAATAATTATTTTGTGAAATTAATAGATTAAATTAGTTAATTTAAGATTATTTTTTAATAACATTAATAAAAATCCTAGAACTGTACTCACGGGTTAGGCCTCAATACATACAAATAATTTGTTAGTATTTTAAATTAAAAATAAAAAATTATTTTAATTGTAGTTCAAAATTTTGGATAATTGATTATTTGTTCAATAATTATTTTGTAAAATTGATAGATTAATTAGTTAATCTAAGATAATTTTAATGACACTAGTCAAGATCGTGAACCTGTACTCATGAGTTGGGCCTCCATACGTAAAATAATTGGTTATTTATTTAATAATTATTTTATAATATTGATAGAATAATTAGTTAATCTAAGAAAATTTTAATGACACTAATCAAGATCGTGAACCTGTACTCATGAGTTGGTCCTCCATACACAAATTAATTGGTTAGTATTTTAACTTTAAAATAACAAATTATTTTAACCGTAGTTCAGAATTTTAATAATTGAATATTTATTTAATAATTATTTTGTGAAATTAATAGATTAACTTAGTTAATCTAAGATAATTTTTTAATAACAATAATCAACATCGTAGACGTGTACTCCTGGGTTGGGCCTCATTACATACAAATAATTGGTTAGTATTTTAACTTAAAAATAAAAAAATATTTTAACTTTATTTTAGAAGTTTGAAAATTGAATTTTTATTTAGTAATTATTTCGTAAAATTTATAGATTAAGTAGTTAATCTAAGATAATTTTAAAGAGACAAATCAAGATCGTAAACCTGTACTCATGAGTTGGGTCTCGATACGTAAGATTAATTAGTTAGTATTTTAACTTTAAAATAAAACCTTATTGTAACGGTAGTTCAAAATTTTAATAATTGAATATTTATTTAATAATTATTTTGTGAAATTAATAGATTAAATTAGTTAATGTTAGATAATTATTTAATAACATTAATCAACATCGTAGACCTGTACTCATGAGTTGGGCCTCCATACGTAAAATAATTGGTTATTTATTTAATAATTATTTTGTAATATTGATAGAATAATTAGTTAATCGAAGAAAATTTTAATGACACTAATCAAGATCGTGAACCTGTACTCATGAGTTGGTCCTCCATACACAAATTAATTGGTTAGTATTTTAACTTTAAAATAACAAATTATTTTAACCGTAGTTCAGAATTTTAATAATTGAATATTTATTTAATAATTATTTTGTGAAATTAATAGATTAAATTAGTTAATCTAAGATAATTTTTTAATAACAATAATCAACATCGTAGACGTGTACTCCTGGGTTGGGCCTCATTACATACAAATAATTGGTTAGTATTTTAACTTAAAAATAAAAAAATATTTTAACTTTATTTTAGAAGTTTGATAATTGAATTTTTATTTAGTAATTATTTCGTAAAATTTATAGATTAAGTAGTTAATCTAAGATAATTTTAAAGACACTAATCAAGATCGTAAACCTGTACTCATGAGTTGGGTCTCGATACGTAAGATTAATTAGTTAGTATTTTAACTTTAAAATAAAACCTTATTGTAACGGTAGTTCAAAATTTTAATAATTGAATATTTATTTAATAATTATTTTTTGAAATTAATAGATTAAATTAGTTAATGTAAGATAATTATTTAATAACATTAATCAATATCGTAGACCTGTACTCATGGGTCGCGCCTATATACATACAAATAATTGGTTAGTATTTTAACATAAAAAAAAATTATTTTATCTTTAGTTTAGAATTTTGATAAATGAATTTTTATTTAGTAATTATTTCGTAAAATTAATAGATATTGTAGTTAATCTAAGATAATTTTAATCACACTAATCAGGATCGTAAACCTGTACTCATGAGTTGGGCCTCGTTACGTAAGATTAATTTGTTAGTATTTTAACTTTAAAATAAAAAATTATTTTAAATGTAGTTTAGAATTTTAATAACTGAATTTTTATTTGATAATTGTTTAGTAAAATTAATATATTAATTAATTAATATAAGCTAATTTTAATGACACTAATCAAGATGGTACACCTGTACTCGTGGGTTGGGCCTCAATACATACAAATAATTGGTTAGTATTTTAACTTAAAAATAAAAAATTATTTTAACTTTAGTTTAGAATTTTGATAATTGAATTTTTATTTAGTAATTATTTCGTAAAATTAATAGATTAATTAGTTAATCTAAGATAATTTTAATGACACTAATCAAGATCGTAAACCTGTACTCATGAGTTGGGCCTCGATACGTAAGATTAATTAGTTAGTATTTCAACTTTAAAATAAAACCTTATTGTAACGGTAGTTCAAAATTTTAATAATTGAATATTTATTTAATAATTATTTTGTGAAATTAATAGATTAAATTAGTTAATTTAAGATTATTTTTTAATAACATTAATCAAAATCCTAGACCTGTACTCACGGGTTAGGCCTCAATACATACAAATAATTTGTTAGTATTTTAAATTAAAAATAAAAAATTATTTTAATTGTAGTTCAAAATTTTGGATAATTGATTATTTGTTCAATAATTATTTTGTAAAATTGATAGATTAATTAGTTAATCTAAGATAATTTTAATGACACTAGTCAAGATCGTGAACCTATACTCATGAGTTGGGCCTCCATACGTAAAATAATTGGTTATTTATTTAATAATTATTTTATAATATTGATAGAATAATTAGTTAATCTAAGAAAATTTTAATGACACTAATCAAGATCGTGAACCTGTACTCATGAGTTGGTCCCTCCATACACAAATTAATTGGTTAGTATTTTAACTTTAAAATAACAAATTATTTTAACCGTAGTTCAGAATTTTAATAATTGAATATTTATTTAATAATTATTTTGTGAAATTAATAGATTAACTTAGTTAATCTAAGATAATTTTTTAATAACAATAATCAACATCGTAGACGTGTACTCCTGGGTTGGGCCTCATTACATACAAATAATTGGTTAGTATTTTAACTTAAAAATAAAAAAATATTTTAACTTTATTTTAGAAGTTTGATAATTGAATTTTTATTTAGTAATTATTTCGTAAAATTTATAGATTAAGTAGTTAATCTAAGATAATTTTAAAGACACTAATCAAGATCGTAAACCTGTACTCATGAGTTGGGTCTCGATACGTAAGATTAATTAGTTAGTATTTTAAATTTAAAATAAAACCTTATTGTAACGGTAGTTCAAAATTTTAATAATTGAATATTTATTTAATAATTATTTTGTGAAATTAATAGATTAAATTAGTTAATGTAAGATAATTATTTAAAAACATTAATCAACATCGTAGACCTGTATTTTAACTTTAAAATAAAACCTTATTGTAACGGTAGTTCAAAATTTTAATAATTGAATATTTATTTAATAATTATTTTGTGAAATTAATAGATTAAATTCGTTAATGTAAGATAATTATTTAATAACATTAATCAACATCGTAGACCTGTACTCATGGGTTGCGCCTCTATACATACAAATAATTGGTTAGTATTTTAACATAAAAAAAAATTATTTTATATTTAGTTTAGAATTTTGATAAATGAATTTTTATTTAGTAATTATTTCGTAAAATTAATAGATATTGTAGTTAATCTAAGATAATTTTAATCACACTAATCAGGATCGTAAACCTGTACTCATGAGTTGGGCCTCGATACGTAAGATTAATTTGTTAGTATTTTAACTTTAAAATAAAACCTTATTGTAACGGTAGTTCAAAATTTTAATAATTGAATATTTATTTAATAATTATTTTGTGAAATTAATAGATTAAATTAGTTAATGTTAGATAATTATTTAATAACATTAATCAACATCGTAGACCTGTACTCATGGGTTGCGCCTCTATACATACAAATAATTGGTTAGTATTTTAACATAAAAAAAAAATTATTTTATCTTTAGTTTAGAATTTTGATAAATGAATTTTTATTTAGTAATTATTTCGTAAAATTAATAGATATTGTAGTTTATCTAAGATAATTTTAATCACACTAATCAGGATCGTAAACCTGTACTCATAAGTTGGGCCTCGATACGTAAGATTAATTTGTTAGTATTTTAACTTTAAAATAAAACCTTATTGTAACGGTAGTTCAAAATTTTAATAACTGAATATTTATTTAATAATTATTTTGTGAAATTAATAGATTAAATTAGTTAATGTTAGATAATTTTTTAATAACATTAATCAACATCGTAGACCTGTACTCATGGGTTGCGCCTCTATACATACAAATAATTGGTTAGTATTTTAACATAAAAAAAAATTATTTTATCTTTAGTTTAGAATTTTGATAAATGAATTTTTATTTAGTAATTATTTCGTAAAATTAATAGATATTGTAGTTAATCTAAGATAATTTTAATCACACTAATCAGGATCTTAAACCTGTACTCATGAGTTGGGCCTCGATACGTAAGATTAATTTGTTAGTATTTTAACTTTAAAATAAAAAATTATTTTAAATGTTGTTTAGAATTTTGATAACTGAATTTTTATTTGATAATTGTTTAGTAAAATTAATATATTAATTAATTAATCTAAGATAATTTTAATGACACTAATCAAGATGGTACACCTGTACTCGTGGGTTGGGCCTCAATACATACAAATAATTGGTTAGTATTTTAACTTAAAAATAAAAAATTATTTTAACTTTAGTTTAGAATTTTGATAATTGAATTTTTATTTAGTAATTATTTCGTAAAATTAATAGATATTGTAGTTAATCTAAGATAATTTTAATCACACTAATCAGGATCGTAAACCTGTACTCATGAGTTGGGCCTCGATACGTAAGATTAATTTGTTAGTATTTTAACTTTAAAATAAAAAATTATTTTAAATGTTGTTTAGAATTTTGATAACTGAATTTTTATTTGATAATTGTTTAGTATAATTAATATATTAATTAATTAATCTAAGATAATTTTAATGACACTAATCAAGAAGGTACACCTGTACTCGTGGGTTGGGCCTCAATACATACAAATAATTGGTTAGTATTTTAACTTAAAAATAAAAAATTATTTTAACTTTAGTTTAGAATTTTGATAATTGAATTTTTATTTAGTAATTATTTCGTAAAATTAATAGATTAAGTAGTTAATCTAAGATAATTTTAATGACACTAATCAAGATCGTAAACATGTACTCATGAGTTGGGCCTCGATACGTAAGATTAATTAGTTAGTATTTTAACTTTAAAATAAAACCTTATTGTAACGGTAGTTCAAAATTTTAATAATTGAATATTTATTTAATAATTATTTTGTGAAATTAATAGATTAAATTAGTTAAGCTAAGATAATTTTTTAACAACAATAATCAACATCGTAGACGTTTACTCCTGGGTTGGGCCTCATTACATACAAATAATTGGTTAGTATTTTAACTTAAAAATAAAAAAATATTTTAACTTTATTTTAGAGGTTTGATAATTGAATTTTTATTTAGTAATTATTTCGTAAAATTTATAGATTAAGTAGTTAATCTAAGATAATTTTAAAGACACTAATCAAGATCGTAAACCTGTACTCATGAGTTGGGTCTCGATACGTAAGATTAATTAGTTAGTATTTTAACTTTAAAATAAAACCTTATTGTAACGGTAGTTCAAAATTTTAATAATTGAATATTTATTTAATAATTATTTTGTGAAATTAATAGATTAAATTAGTTAATGTAAGATAATTATTTAATAACATTAATCAACATCGTAGACCTGTACTCATGAGTTGGGCCTCCATACGTAAAATAATTGGTTATTTATTTAATAATTATTTCTTAAAATTAATAGATATTGTAGTTAATCTAAGATAATTTTAATCACTCTAATCAGGATCTTAAACCTGTACTCATGAGTTGGGCCTCGATACGTAAGATTAATTTGTTAGTATTTTAATTTTGAAATAAAAAATTATTTTAAATGTTGTTTAGAATTTTGATAACTGAATTTTTATTTGATAATTGTTTAGTAAAATTAATATATTAATTAATTAATCTAAGATAATTTTAATGACACTAATCAAGATGGTACACCTGTACTCGTGGGTTGGGCCTCAATACATACAAATAATTGGTTAGTATTTTAACTTAAAAATAAAAAATTATTTTAACTTTAGTTTAGAATTTTGATAATTGAATTTTTATTTAGTAATTATTTCGTAAAATTAATAGATATTGTAGTTAATCTAAGATAATTTTAATCACACTAATCAGGATCGTAAACCTGTACTCATGAGTTGGGCCTCGATACGTAAGATTAATTTGTTAGTATTTTAACTTTAAAATAAAAAATTATTTTAAATGTTGTTTAGAATTTTGATAACTGAATTTTTATTTGATAATTGTTTAGTATAATTAATATATTAATTAATTAATCTAAGATAATTTTAATGACACTAATCAAGAAGGTACACCTGTACTCGTGGGTTGGGCCTAGGGGTGTAAATAGGGTTGGGTTGAACCCGAGCCCGCATCAACCCGAACCGATTTATACCATGGTTGGGTTGAGGTTTTGGAAATTTAGTTTTTAAAAAATGGGTTCAACCCGACCCGATTTTAAAAATGGGTTGGGTTGGGTTAGGGGTCGGTCAACCCGACCCGACCCGATTTCATAAGATATGTATTTACATATATTTATGAGAGTGTATTTCATTCATATTGCTTAGATATTTAAATAAAATTATGTTGAGTTTGGAAATTTGTTTGACTATTTGGTTGTCAAATGTTATTTGAATTTATTTGGTTTGGAAATATATTTGGTTAATTAGTTGTGAAATTGTGTTTGGATTATTTAGTTATATTGCATCGTAAATAGGTTGTTTAGATATTTGCTCGCATTGGTGATTTAGAATAACATAGCAGGTCAACTGAGAACTTAAGATGTTTGTAGCTTTGATTGGAAGCCAACTAAGAAGGTAAGTAGGACTATAATATTCATTTTTCTATTTTGCATAATTTACTGTAATAATTTTACTTGGCTTTCACTTTTTGACTTGCAGAAGACATCGATTACTCAAAAATATAAAAATAAAAAAACGAATCAATTACTAAACTTATCCTCCACTTTTGAGCTATGTAGAACTTTTATTGGTACTTATTGTTTTTATAATTATAATTATTTTTATTATTTTAGAAATTCAGGTGAACAAAATTTTAACTAGCATTGATAACATGTGTAATCTATTAGCCCGATTTCTAACCCGAACCGAACCGATTTGAGGTGGGTTGAAATAGGGTTGGGTTAAGATGTGAAAAGTAGGGTTGAAAGTAGGGTTGGGTTGTGATTTTACAAGGTGGGTTAGGGTTGTATTTGTGTCAACCCGAGTCAACCCGACCCGATTTACACCCCTAGTTGGGCCTCAATACATACAAATAATTGGTTAGTATTTTAACTTAAAAATAAAAAATTATTTTAACTTTAGTTTAGAATTTTGATAATTGAATTTTTATTTAGTAATTATTTCGTAAAATTAATAGATTAAGTAGTTAATCTAAGATAATTTTAATGACACTAATCAAGATCGTAAACATGTACTCATGAGTTGGGCCTCGATACGTAAGATTAATTAGTTAGTATTTTAACTTTAAAATAAAACCTTATTGTAACGGTAGTTCAAAATTTTAATAATTGAATATTTATTTAATAATTATTTTGTGAAATTAATAGATTAAATTAGTTAAGCTAAGATAATTTTTTAACAACAATAATCAACATCGTAGACGTGTACTCCTGGGTTGGGCCTCATTACATACAAATAATTGGTTAGTATTTTAACTTAAAAATAAAAAAATATTTTAACTTTATTTTAGAGGTTTGATAATTGAATTTTTATTTAGTAATTATTTCGTAAAATTTATAGATTAAGTAGTTAATCTAAGATAATTTTAAAGACACTAATCAAGATCGTAAACCTGTACTCATGAGTTGGGTCTCGATACGTAAGATTAATTAGTTAGTATTTTAACTTTAAAATAAAACCTTATTGTAACGGTAGTTCAAAATTTTAATAATTGAATATTTATTTAATAATTATTTTGTGAAATTAATAGATTAAATTAGTTAATGTAAGATAATTATTTAATAACATTAATCAACATCGTAGACCTGTACTCATGGGTTGCGCCTCTATACATACAAATAATTGGTTAGTATTTTAACATAAAAAAAAAATTATTTTATCTTTAGTTTAGAATTTTGATAAATGAATTTTTATTTAGTAATTATTACGTAAAATTAATAGATATTGTAGTTAATCTAAGATAATTTTAATCACACTAATCAGGATCGTAAACCTGTACTGATGAGTTGGGCCTCGATACGTAAGATTAATTTGTTAGTATTTTAACTTTAAAATAAAAAATTATTTTAAATGTAGTTTAGAATTTTGATAACTGAATTTTTATTTGATAATTGTTTAGTAAAATTAATATATTAATTAATTAATCTAAGATAATTTTAATGACACTAATCAAGATGGTACACCTGTACTCGTGGGTTGGGCCTCAATACATACAAATAATTGGTTAGTATTTTAACTTAAAAATAAAAAATTATTTTAACTTTAGTTTAGAATTTTGATAATTGAATTTTTATTTAGTAATTATTTCGTAAAATTAATAGATTAAGTAGTTAATCTAAGATAATTTTAATGACACTAATCAAGATCGTAAACCTGTACTCATGAGTTGGGCCTCGATACGTAAGATTAATTAGTTAGTATTTTAACTTTAAAATAAAACCTTATTGTAACGGTAGTTCAAAATTTTAATAATTGAATATTTATTTAATAATTATTTTGTGAAATTAATAGATTAAATTAGTTAAGCTAAGATAATTTTTTAATAACAATAATCAACATCGTAGACGTGTACTCCTGGGTTGGGCCTCATTACATACAAATAATTGGTTAGTATTTTAACTTAAAAATAAAAAAATATTTTAACTTTATTTTAGAAGTTTCATAATTGAATTTTTATTTAGTAATTATTTCGTAAAATTTAT
Organism: Annona cherimola; assembly: GCA_030490835.1. Lineage (NCBI taxonomy): Eukaryota > Viridiplantae > Streptophyta > Magnoliopsida > Magnoliales > Annonaceae > Annona > Annona cherimola. Next base: position 50,596 of record JASFXW010000110.1, on the reverse strand, counting down.
AGATTAAGTAGTTAATCTAAGATAATTTTAAAGACACTAATCAAGATCGTAAACCTGTACTCATGAGTTGGGTCTCGATACGTAAGATTAATTAGTTAGTATTTTAACTTTAAAATAAAACCTTATTGTAACGGTAGTTCAAAATTTTAATAATTGAATATTTATTTAATAATTATTTTGTGAAATTAATAGATTAAATTAGTTAATGTAAGATAATTATTTAATAACATTAATCAACATCGTAGACCTGTACTCATGGGTTGCGCCTCTATACATACAAATAATTGGTTAGTATTTTAAAATAAAAAAAATTTATTTTATCTTTAGTTTAGAATTTTGATAAATGAATTTTTATTTAGTAATTATTTCGTAAAATTAATAGATATTGTAGTTAATCTAAGATAATTTTAATCACACTAATCAGGATCGTAAACCTGTACTGATGAGTTGGGCCTCGATACGTAAGATTAATTTGTTAGTATTTTAACTTTAAAATAAAAAATTATTTTAAATGTAGTTTAGAATTTTGATAACTGAATTTTTATTTGATAATTGTTTAGTAAAATTAATATATTAATTAATTAATCTAAGATAATTTTAATGACACTAATCAAGATGGTACACCTGTACTCGTGGGTTGGGCCTCAATACATACAAATAATTGGTTAGTATTTTAACTTAAAAATAAAAAATTATTTTAACTTTAGTTCAGAATTTTGATAATTGAATTTTTATTTAGTAATTATTTCGTAAAATTAATAGATTAAGTAGTTAATCTAAGATAATTTTAATGACACTAATCAAGATCGTAAACCTGTACTCATGAGTTGGGCCTCGATACGTAAGATTAATTAGTTAGTATTTTAACTTTAAAATAAAACCTTATTGTAACGGTAGTTCAAAATTTTAATAATTGAATATTTATTTAATAATTATTTTGTGAAATTAATAGATTAAATTAGTTAATTTAAGATTATTTTTTAATAACATTAATCAAAATCCTAGACCTGTACTCACGGGTTGGGCCTCACTACATACAAATAATTTGTTAGTATTTTAAATTAAAAATAAAAAATTATTTTAATTGTAGTTCAAAATTTTGGATAATTGATTATTTGTTCAATAATTATTTTGTAAAATTGATAGATTAATTAGTTAATCTAAGATAATTTTAATGACACTAATCAAGATCGTGAACCTGTACTCATGAGTTGGGCCTCCATACGTAAAATAATTGGTTATTTATTTAATAATTAAATTGTAATATTGATAGAATAATTAGTTAATCTAAGAAAATTTTAATGACACTAATCAAGATCGTGAACCTGTACTCATGAGTTGGTCCTCCATACACAAATTAATTGGTTAGTATTTTAACTTTAAAATAACAAATTATTTTAACCGTAGTTCAGAATTTTAATAATTGAATATTTATTTAATAATTATTTTGTGAAATTAATAGATTAAATTAGTTAATCTAAGATAATTTTTTAATAACAATAATCAACATCGTAGACGTGTACTCCTGGGTTGGGCCTCATTACATACAAATAATTGGTTAGTATTTTAACTTAAAAATAAAAAAATATTTTAACTTTATTTTAGAAGTTTGATAATTGAATTTTTATTTAGTAATTATTTCGTAAAATTTATAGATTAAGTAGTTAATCTAAGATAATTTTAAAGACACTAATCAAGATTGTAAACCTGTAATAAAAAATTATTTTAACTTTAGTTTAGAATTTTGATAATTGAATTTTTATTTAGTAATTATTTCGTAAAATTAATAGATTAGGTAGTTAATCTAAGATAATTTTAATGACACTAATCAAAATCGTAAACCTGTACTCATGAGTTGGGCCTCGATACGTAAGATTAATTAGTTAGTATTTTAACTTTAAAATAAAACCTTATTGTAACGGTAGTTCAAAATTTTAATAATTGAATATTTATTTAATAATTATTTTGTGAAATTAATAGATTAAATTAGTTAATTTAAGATTATTTTTTAATAACATTAATCAAAATCCTAGACCTGTACTCACGGTTGGGCCTCAATACATACAAATAATTTGTTAGTATTTTAAATTAAAAATAAAAAATTATTTTAATTGTAGTTCAAAATTTTGGATAATTGATTATTTGTTCAATAGTTATTTTGTAAAATTGATAGATTAATTAGTTAATCTAAGATAATTTTAATGACACTAATCAAGATCGTGGACCTGTACTCATGAGTTGGGCCTCCATACGTAAAATAATTGGTTATTTATTTAATAATTATTTTGTAATATTGATAGAATAATTAGTTAATCGAAGAAAATTTTAATGACACTAATCAAGATCGTGAACCTGTACTCATGAGTTGGTCCTCCATACACAAATTAATTGGTTAGTATTTTAACTTTAAAATAACAAATTATTTTAACCGTAGTTCAGAATTTTAATAATTGAATATTTATTTAATAATTATTTTGTGAAATTAATAGATTAAATTAGTTAATCTAAGATAATTTTTTAATAACAATAATCAACATCGTAGACGTGTACTCCTGGGTTGGGCCTCATTACATACAAATAATTGGTTAGTATTTTAACTTAAAAATAAAAAAATATTTTAACTTTATTTTAGAAGTTTGATAATTGAATTTTTATTTAGTAATTATTTCGTAAAATTTATAGATTAAGTAGTTAATCTAAGATAATTTTAAAGACACTAATCAAGATCGTAAACCTGTACTCATGAGTTGGGTCTCGATACGTAAGATTAATTAGTTAGTATTTTAACTTTAAAATAAATCCTTATTGTAACGGTAGTTCAAAATTTTAATAATTGAATATTTATTTAATAATTATTTTGTGAAATTAATAGATTAAATTAGTTAATGTAAGATAATTATTTAATAACATTAATCAACATCGTAGATCTTTACTCATGGGTCGCGCCTCTATACATACAAATAATTGGTTAGTATTTTAACATAAAAAAAAATTATTTTATCTTTAGTTTAGAATTTTGATAAATGAATTTTTATTTAGTAATTATTTCATAAAATTAATAGATATTGTAGTTAATCTAAGATAATTTTAATCACACTAATCAGGATCGTAAACCTGTACTCATGAGTTGGGCCTCGTTACGTAAGAATAATTTGTTAGTATTTTAACTTTAAAATAAATCCTTATTGTAACGGTAGTTCAAAATTTTAATAATTGAATATTTATTTAATAATTATTTTGTGAAATTAATAGATTAAATTAGTTAATGTAAGATAATTATTTAATAACATTAATCAACATCGTAGATCTTTACTCATGGGTCGCGCCTCTATACATACAAATAATTGGTTAGTATTTTAACATAAAAAAAAAATTATTTTATCTTTAGTTTAGAATTTTGATAAATGAATTTTTATTTAGTAATTATTTCATAAAATTAATAGATATTGTAGTTAATCTAAGATAATTTTAATCACACTAATCAGGATCGTAAACCTGTACTCATGAGTTGGGCCTCGTTACGTAAGAATAATTTGTTAGTATTTTAACTTTAAAATAAAAAATTATTTTAAATGTAGTTTAGAATTTTGATAACTGAATTTTTATTTGATAATTGTTTAGTAAAATTAATATATTAATCAATTAATCTAAGCTAATTTTAATGACACTAATCAAGATGGTACACCTGTACTCGTGGGTTGGGCCTCAATACAAACAAATAATTGGTTAGTATTTTTACTTAAAAATAAAAAATTATTTCAACTTTAGTTTAGAATTTTGATAATTGAATTTTTATTTAGTAATTATTTCGTAAAATTAATAGATTAAGTAGTTAATCTAAGATAATTTTAATGACACTAATCAAGATCGTAAACCTGTACTCATGAGTTGGGTCTCGATACGTAAGATTAATTAGTTAGTATTTTAACTTTAAAATAAAACCTTATTGTAACGGTAGTTCAAAATTTTAATAATTGAATATTTATTTAATAATTATTTTGTGAAATTAATAGATTAAATTAGTTAATGTAAGATAATTATTTAATAACATTAATCAACATCGTAGACCTGTACTCATGGGTTGCGCCTCTATACATACAAATAATTGGTTAGTATTTTAACATAAAAAAAAAATTATTTTATCTTTAGTTTAGAATTTTGATAAATGAATTTTTATTTAGTAATTATTACGTAAAATTAATAGATATTGTAGTTAATCTAAGATAATTTTAATCACACTAATCAGGATCGTAAACCTGTACTGATGAGTTGGGCCTCGATACGTAAGATTAATTTGTTAGTATTTTAACTTTAAAATAAAAAATTATTTTAAATGTAGTTTAGAATTTTGATAACTGAATTTTTATTTGATAATTGTTTAGTAAAATTAATATATTAATTAATTAATCTAAGATAATTTTAATGACACTAATCAAGATGGTACACCTGTACTCGTGGGTTGGGCCTCAATACATACAAATAATTGGTTAGTATTTTAACTTAAAAATAAAAAATTATTTTAACTTTAGTTTAGAATTTTGATAATTGAATTTTTATTTAGTAATTATTTCGTAAAATTAATAGATTAAGTAGTTAATCTAAGATAATTTTAATGACACTAATCAAGATCGTAAACCTGTACTCATGAGTTGGGCCTCGATACGTAAGATTAATTAGTTAGTATTTTAACTTTAAAATAAAACCTTATTGTAACGGTAGTTCAAAATTTTAATAATTGAATATTTATTTAATAATTATTTTGTGAAATTAATAGATTAAATTAGTTAAGCTAAGATAATTTTTTAATAACAATAATCAACATCGTAGACGTGTACTCCTGGGTTGGGCCTCATTACATACAAATAATTGGTTAGTATTTTAACTTAAAAATAAAAAAATATTTTAACTTTATTTTAGAAGTTTGATAATTGAATTTTTATTTAGTAATTATTTCGTAAAATTTATAGATTAAGTAGTTAATCTAAGATAATTTTAAAGACACTAATCAAGATCGTAAACCTGTACTCATGAGTTGGGTCTCGATACGTAAGATTAATTAGTTAGTATTTTAACTTTAAAATAAATCCTTATTGTAACGGTAGTTCAAAATTTTAATAATTGAATATTTATTTAATAATTATTTTGTGAAATTAATAGATTAAATTAGTTAATGTAAGATAATTATTTAATAACATTAATCAACATCGTAGATCTTTACTCATGGGTCGCGCCTCTATACATACAAATAATTGGTTAGTATTTTAACATAAAAAAAAATTATTTTATCTTTAGTTTAGAATTTTGATAAATGAATTTTTATTTAGTAATTATTTCATAAAATTAATAGATATTGTAGTTAATCTAAGATAATTTTAATCACACTAATCAGGATCGTAAACCTGTACTCATGAGTTGGGCCTCGTTACGTAAGAATAATTTGTTAGTATTTTAACTTTAAAATAAATCCTTATTGTAACGGTAGTTCAAAATTTTAATAATTGAATATTTATTTAATAATTATTTTGTGAAATTAATAGATTAAATTAGTTAATGTAAGATAATTATTTAATAACATTAATCAACATCGTAGATCTTTACTCATGGGTCGCGCCTCTATACATACAAATAATTGGTTAGTATTTTAACATAAAAAAAAAATTATTTTATCTTTAGTTTAGAATTTTGATAAATGAATTTTTATTTAGTAATTATTTCATAAAATTAATAGATATTGTAGTTAATCTAAGATAATTTTAATCACACTAATCAGGATCGTAAACCTGTACTCATGAGTTGGGCCTCGTTACGTAAGAATAATTTGTTAGTATTTTAACTTTAAAATAAAAAATTATTTTAAATGTAGTTTAGAATTTTGATAACTGAATTTTTATTTGATAATTGTTTAGTAAAATTAATATATTAATCAATTAATCTAAGCTAATTTTAATGACACTAATCAAGATGGTACACCTGTACTCGTGGGTTGGGCCTCAATACAAACAAATAATTGGTTAGTATTTTTACTTAAAAATAAAAAATTATTTCAACTTTAGTTTAGAATTTTGATAATTGAATTTTTATTTAGTAATTATTTCGTAAAATTAATAGATTAAGTAGTTAATCTAAGATAATTTTAATGACACTAATCAAGATCGTAAACCTGTACTCATGAGTTGGGTCTCGATACGTAAGATTAATTAGTTAGTATTTTAACTTTAAAATAAAACCTTATTGTAACGGTAGTTCAAAATTTTAATAATTGAATATTTATTTAATAATTATTTTGTGAAATTAATAGATTAAATTAGTTAATGTAAGATAATTATTTAATAACATTAATCAACATCGTAGACCTGTACTCATGGGTTGCGCCTCTATACATACAAATAATTGGTTAGTATTTTAACATAAAAAAAAAATTATTTTATCTTTAGTTTAGAATTTTGATAAATGAATTTTTATTTAGTAATTATTACGTAAAATTAATAGATATTGTAGTTAATCTAAGATAATTTTAATGACACTAATCAAGATCGTGGACCTGTACTCATGAGTTGGGCCTCCATACGTAAAATAATTGGTTATTTATTTAATAATTATTTTGTAATATTGATAGAATAATTAGTTAATCGAAGAAAATTTTAATGACACTAATCAAGATCGTGAACCTGTACTCATGAGTTGGTCCTCCATACACAAATTAATTGGTTAGTATTTTAACTTTAAAATAACAAATTATTTTAACCGTAGTTCAGAATTTTAATAATTGAATATTTATTTAATAATTATTTTGTGAAATTAATAGATTAAATTAGTTAATCTAAGATAATTTTTTAATAACAATAATCAACATCGTAGACGTGTACTCCTGGGTTGGGCCTCATTACATACAAATAATTGGTTAGTATTTTAACTTAAAAATAAAAAAATATTTTAACTTTATTTTAGAAGTTTGATAATTGAATTTTTATTTAGTAATTATTTCGTAAAATTTATAGATTAAGTAGTTAATCTAAGATAATTTTAAAGACACTAATCAAGATCGTAAACCTGTACTCATGAGTTGGGTCTCGATACGTAAGATTAATTAGTTAGTATTTTAACTTTAAAATAAATCCTTATTGTAACGGTAGTTCAAAATTTTAATAATTGAATATTTATTTAATAATTATTTTGTGAAATTAATAGATTAAATTAGTTAATGTAAGATAATTATTTAATAACATTAATCAACATCGTAGATCTTTACTCATGGGTCGCGCCTCTATACATACAAATAATTGGTTAGTATTTTAACATAAAAAAAAATTATTTTATCTTTAGTTTAGAATTTTGATAAATGAATTTTTATTTAGTAATTATTTCATAAAATTAATAGATATTGTAGTTAATCTAAGATAATTTTAATCACACTAATCAGGATCGTAAACCTGTACTCATGAGTTGGGCCTCGTTACGTAAGAATAATTTGTTAGTATTTTAACTTTAAAATAAATCCTTATTGTAACGGTAGTTCAAAATTTTAATAATTGAATATTTATTTAATAATTATTTTGTGAAATTAATAGATTAAATTAGTTAATGTAAGATAATTATTTAATAACATTAATCAACATCGTAGATCTTTACTCATGGGTCGCGCCTCTATACATACAAATAATTGGTTAGTATTTTAACATAAAAAAAAATTATTTTATCTTTAGTTTAGAATTTTGATAAATGAATTTTTATTTAGTAATTATTTCATAAAATTAATAGATATTGTAGTTAATCTAAGATAATTTTAATCACACTAATCAGGATCGTAAACCTGTACTCATGAGTTGGGCCTCGTTACGTAAGAATAATTTGTTAGTATTTTAACTTTAAAATAAAAAATTATTTTAAATGTAGTTTAGAATTTTGATAACTGAATTTTTATTTGATAATTGTTTAGTAAAATTAATATATTAATCAATTAATCTAAGCTAATTTTAATGACACTAATCAAGATGGTACACCTGTACTCGTGGGTTGGGCCTCAATACAAACAAATAATTGGTTAGTATTTTTACTTAAAAATAAAAAATTATTTCAACTTTAGTTTAGAATTTTGATAATTGAATTTTTATTTAGTAATTATTTCGTAAAATTAATAGATTAAGTAGTTAATCTAAGATAATTTTAATGACACTAATCAAGATCGTAAACCTGTACTCATGAGTTGGGTCTCGATACGTAAGATTAATTAGTTAGTATTTTAACTTTAAAATAAAACCTTATTGTAACGGTAGTTCAAAATTTTAATAATTGAATATTTATTTAATAATTATTTTGTGAAATTAATAGATTAAATTAGTTAAGCTAAGATAATTTTTTAATAACAATAATCAACATCGTAGACGTGTACTCCTGGGTTGGGCCTCATTACATACAAATAATTGGTTAGTATTTTAACTTAAAAATAAAAAAATATTTTAACTTTATTTTAGAAGTTTCATAATTGAATTTTTATTTAGTAATTATTTCGTAAAATTTATAGATTAAGTAGTTAATCTAAGATAATTTTAATCACACTAATCAGGATCGTAAACCTGTACTCATGAGTTGGGCCTCGTTACGTAAGAATAATTTGTTAGTATTTTAACTTTAAAATAAAAAATTATTTTAAATGTAGTTTAGAATTTTGATAACTGAATTTTTATTTGATAATTGTTTAGTAAAATTAATATATTAATCAATTAATCTAAGCTAATTTTAATGACACTAATCAAGATGGTACACCTGTACTCGTGGGTTGGGCCTCAATACAAACAAATAATTGGTTAGTATTTTTACTTAAAAATAAAAAATTATTTCAACTTTAGTTTAGAATTTTGATAATTGAATTTTTATTTAGTAATTATTTCGTAAAATTAATAGATTAAGTAGTTAATCTAAGATAATTTTAATGACACTAATCAAGATCGTAAACCTGTACTCATGAGTTGGGTCTCGATACGTAAGATTAATTAGTTAGTATTTTAACTTTAAAATAAATCCTTATTGTAACGGTAGTTCAAAATTTTAATAATTGAATATTTATTTAATAATTATTTTGTGAAATTAATAGATTAAATTAGTTAATGTAAGATAATTATTTAATAACATTAATCAACATCGTAGATCTTTACTCATGGGTCGCGCCTCTATACATACAAATAATTGGTTAGTATTTTAACATAAAAAAAAATTATTTTATCTTTAGTTTAGAATTTTGATAAATGAATTTTTATTTAGTAATTATTTCATAAAATTAATAGATATTGTAGTTAATCTAAGATAATTTTAATCACACTAATCAGGATCGTAAACCTGTACTCATGAGTTGGGCCTCGTTACGTAAGAATAATTTGTTAGTATTTTAACTTTAAAATAAATCCTTATTGTAACGGTAGTTCAAAATTTTAATAATTGAATATTTATTTAATAATTATTTTGTGAAATTAATAGATTAAATTAGTTAATGTAAGATAATTATTTAATAACATTAATCAACATCGTAGATCTTTACTCATGGGTCGCGCCTCTATACATACAAATAATTGGTTAGTATTTTAACATAAAAAAAAAATTATTTTATCTTTAGTTTAGAATTTTGATAAATGAATTTTTATTTAGTAATTATTTCATAAAATTAATAGATATTGTAGTTAATCTAAGATAATTTTAATCACACTAATCAGGATCGTAAACCTGTACTCATGAGTTGGGCCTCGTTACGTAAGAATAATTTGTTAGTATTTTAACTTTAAAATAAAAAATTATTTTAAATGTAGTTTAGAATTTTGATAACTGAATTTTTATTTGATAATTGTTTAGTAAAATTAATATATTAATCAATTAATCTAAGCTAATTTTAATGACACTAATCAAGATGGTACACCTGTACTCGTGGGTTGGGCCTCAATACAAACAAATAATTGGTTAGTATTTTTACTTAAAAATAAAAAATTATTTCAACTTTAGTTTAGAATTTTGATAATTGAATTTTTATTTAGTAATTATTTCGTAAAATTAATAGATTAAGTAGTTAATCTAAGATAATTTTAATGACACTAATCAAGATCGTAAACCTGTACTCATGAGTTGGGCCTCGATACGTAAGATTAATTAGTTAGTATTTTAACTTTAAAATAAAACCTTATTGTAACGGTAGTTCAAAATTTTAATAATTGAATATTTATTTAATAATTATTTTGTGAAATTAAAAGATTAAATTAGTTAATTTAAGATTATTTTTTAATAACATTAATCAAAATCCTAGACTTGTAACGGTAGTTCAAAATTTTAATAATTGAATATTTATTTAATAATTATTTTGTGAAATTAATAGATTAAATTAGTTAATTTAAGATTATTTTTTAATAACATTAATCAAAATCCTAGACCTGTACTCACGGGTTGGGCCTCAATACATAAAAATAATTTGTTAGTATTTTAAATTAAAAATAAAAAATTATTTTAATTGTAGTTCAAAATTTTGGATAATTGATTATTTGTTCAATAATTATTTTGTAAAATTGATAGATTAATTAGTTAATCTAAGATAATTTTAATGACACTAATCAAGATCGTGAACCTGTACTCATGAGTTGGGCCTCGTTACGTAAGATTAATTTGTTAGTATTTTAACTTTAAAATAAAAAATTATTTTAAATGTAGTTTAGAATTTTAATAACTGAATTTTTATTTGATAATTGTTTAGTAAAATTAATATATTAATTAATTAATATAAGCTAATTTTAATGACACTAATCAAGATGGTACACCTGTACTCGTGGGTTGGGCCTCAATACATACAAATAATTTGCTAGTATTTTAAATTAAAAATAAAAAATTATTTTAATTGTAGTTCAAAATTTTGGATAATTGATTATTTGTTCAATAATTATTTTGTAAAATTGATAGATTAATTAGTTAATCTAAGATAATTTTAATGACGCTAATCAAGATCGTGAACCTGTACTCATGAGTTGGGCCTTCATACGTAAAATAATTGGTTATTTATTTAATAATTATTTTGTAATATTGATAGAATAATTAGTTAATCTAAGAAAATTTTAATGACACTAATCAAGATCGTGAACCTGTACTCATGAGTTGGTCCTCCATACACAAATTAATTGGTTACTATTTTAACTTTAAAATAACAAATTATTTTTACCGTAGTTCAGAATTTTAATAATTGAATATTTATTTAATAATTATTTTGTGAAATTAATAGATTAAATTAGTTAATCTAAGATAATTTTTTAATAACAATAATCAACATCGTAGACGTGTACTCCTGGGTTGGGCCTCATTACATACAAATAATTGGTTAGTATTTTAACTTAAAAATAAAAAAATATTTTAACTTTATTTTAGAAGTTTGATAATTGAATTTTCATTTAGTAATTATTTCGTAAAATTTATAGATTAAGTAGTTAATCTAAGATAATTTTAACGACACTAATCCAGATCGTAAACCTGTACTCATGAGTTGGGCCTCGATACGTAAGATTAATTAGTTAGTATTTTAATTTTAAAATAAAACCTTATTGTAACGGTAGTTCAAAATTTTAATAATTGAATATTTATTTAATAATTATTTTGTGAAATTAATAGATTAAATTAGTTAATTTAAGATTATTTTTTAATAACATTAATTAAAATCCTAGACCTGTACTCACGGGTTGGGCCTCAATACATAAAAATAATTTGTTAGTATTTTAAATTAAAAATAAAAAATTATTTTAATTGTAGTTCAAAATTTTGGATAATTGATTTTTTGTTCAATAATTATTTTGTAAAATTGATAGATTAATTAGTTAATCTAAGATAATTTTAATGACACTAATCAAGATCGTGAACCTGTACTCATGAGTTGGGCCTCCATACGTAAAATAATTGGTTATTTATTTAATAATTATTTTGTAATATTGATAGAATAATTAGTTAATCTAAGAAAATTTTAATGACAATAATCAAGATCGTGAACCTGTACTCATGAGTTGGTCCTCCATACACAAATTAATTGGTTAGTATTTTAACTTTAAAATAACAAATTATTTTTACCGTAGTTCAGAATTTTAATAATTGAATATTTATTTAATAATTATTTTGTGAAATTAATAGATTAAATTAGTTAATCTAAGATAATTTTTTAATAACAATAATCAACATCGTAGACGTGTACTCCTGGGTTGGGCCTCATTACATACAAATAATTGGTTAGTATTTTAACTTAAAAATAAAATAATATTTTAACTTTATTTTAGAAGTTTGATAATTTAATTTTTATTTAGTAATTATTTCGTAAAATTTATAGATTAAGTAGTTAATCTAAGATAATTTTAAAGACACTAATCAAGATCGTAAACCTGTACTCATGAGTTGGGTCTCGATACGTAAGATTAATTAGTTAGTATTTTAACTTTAAAATAAAACCTTATTGTAACGGTAGTTCAAAATTTTAATAATTGAATATTTATTTAATAATTATTTTGTGAAATTAATAGATTAAATTAGTTAATGTAAGATAATTATTTAATAACGTTAATCAACATCGTAGACAGACTGTACTCATGGGTTGCGCCTCTATACATACAAATAATTGCTTAGTATTTTAACATAAAAATAAAAAATTATTTTATCTTTAGTTTAGAATTTTGATAAATGAATTTTTATTTAGTAATTATTTCGTAAAATTAATAGATATTGTAGTTAATCTAAGATAATTTTAATCACACTAATCAGGATCGTAAACCTGTACTCATGAGTTGAAACTCGATACGTAAGATTAATTTGTTAGTATTTTAACTTTAAAATAAAAAATTATTTTAAATGTAGTTTAGAATTTTGATAACTGAATTTTTATTTGATAATTGTTTAGTAAAATTAATATATTAATTAATTAATCAAAGATAATTTTAATGACACTAATCAAGATGGTACACCTGTACTCGTGGGTTGGGCCTCAATACATACAAATAATTGGTTAGTATTTTAACTTAAAAATAAAAAATTATTTTAACTTTAGTTTAGAATTTTGATAATTGAATTTTTATTTAGTAATTATTTCGTAAAATTAATAGATTAAGTAGTTAATCTAAGATAATTTTAATGACACTAATCAAGATCGTAAACCTGTACTCATGAGTTGGGCCTCGATACGTAAGATTAATTAGTTAGTATTTTAACTTTAAAATAAAACCTTATTTTAATGGTAGTTCAAAATTTTAATAATTGAATATTTATTTAATAATTATTTTGTGAAATTAATAGATTAAATTAGTTAATTTAAGATTATTTTTTAAAAAAATTAATCAAAATCCTAGACCTGTACTCATGGGTTGGGCCTCTATACATACAAATAATTGGTTAGTATTTTAACATAAAAATAAAAAATTATTTTATCTTTAGTTTAGAATTTTGATAAATGAATTTTTATTTAGTAATTATTTCGTAAAATTAATAGATATTGTAGTTAATCTAAGATAATTTTAATCACACTAATCAGGATCGTAAACCTGTACTCATGAGTTGGAACTCGATACGTAAGATTAATTTGTTAGTATTTTAACTTTAAAATAAAAAATTATTTTAAATGTAGTTTAGAATTCTGATAACTGAATTTTTATTTAATAATTGTTTAGTAAAATTAATATATTAATTAATTAATCTAAGATAATTTTAATGACACTAATCAAGATGGTACACCTGTACTAGTGGGTTGGGCCTCAATACATACAAATAATTGGTTAGTATTTTAACTTAAAAATAAAAAATTATTTTAACTTTAGTTTAGAATTTTGATAATTGAATTTTTATTTAGTAATTATTTCGTAAAATTAATAGATTAAGTAGTTAGTCTAAGATAATTTTAATGACACTAATCAAGATCGTAAACCTGTACTCATGAGTTGGGCCTCGATACGTAAGATTAATTAGTTAGTATTTTAACTTTAAAATAAAACCTTATTGTAACGGTAGTTCAAAATTTTAATAATTGAATATTTATTTAATAATTATTTTGTGAAATTAATAGATTAAATTAGTTAATTTAAGATTATTTTTTAATAAAATTAATCAAAATCCTAGACCTGTACTCATGGGTTGGGCCTCAATACATACAAATAATTTGTTAGTATTTTAAATTAAAAATCAAAAATTATTTTAATTGTAGTTCAAAATTTTGGATAATGAATTTTTATTTAGTAATTATTTCGTAAAATTAATAGATTAAGTAGTTAATCTAAGATAATTTTAATCACACTAATCAGGATCGTAAACCTGTACTCATGAGTAGGGCCTCGATACGTAAGATTAATTAGTTATTATTTTGACTTTAAAATAAAAAATTATTTGAAATGTAGTTTAGAATTTTGATAACTGAATTTTTATTTAATAATTGTTTAGTAAAATTAATATATTAATTAATTAATATAAGATCATTTTAATGAAACTAATCAAGATGGTATACCTGTACTCGTGGGTTGGGCCTCAATACATACAAATAATTGGTTAGTATTTTAATTAAAAATAAAAAATTATTTTAACTATAGATCAAAATTTTGATAATTGATTATTTATTTGATAATTATTTTGTAATATTGATAGAATAATTAGTTAATCTAAGAAAATTTTAATGACACTAATCAAGATCGTGAACCTGTACTCATGAGTTGGTCCTCCATACATAAATTAATCGGTTAGTATTTTAACTTTAAAATAACAAATTATTTTAACCGCAGTTCAGAATTTTAATAATTGAATATTTATTTAATAATTATTTTGTGAAATTATTAGATTAAATTAGTTAATCTAAGATAATTTTTTAATAACAATAATCAACATCGTAGACGTGTACTCCTGGGTTGGGCCTCATTACATACAAATAATTGGTTAGTATTTTAACTTAAAAATAAAATAATATTTTAACTTTATTTTAGAAGTTTGATAATTTAATTTTTATTTAGTAATTATTTCGTAAAATTTATAGATTAAGTAGTTAATCTAAGATAATTTTAAAGACACTAATCAAGATCGTAAACCTGTACTCATGAGTTGGGTCTCGATACGTAAGATTAATTAGTTAGTATTTTAACTTTAAAATAAAACCTTATTGTAACGGTAGTTCAAAATTTTAATAATTGAATATTTATTTAATAATTATTTTGTGAAATTAATAGATTAAATTAGTTAATGTAAGATAATTATTTAATAACGTTAATCAACATCGTAGACAGACTGTACTCATGGGTTGCGCCTCTATACATACAAATAATTGCTTAGTATTTTAACATAAAAATAAAAAATTATTTTATCTTTAGTTTAGAATTTTGATAAATGAATTTTTATTTAGTAATTATTTCGTAAAATTAATAGATATTGTAGTTAATCTAAGATAATTTTAATCACACTAATCAGGATCGTAAACCTGTACTCATGAGTTGAAACTCGATACGTAAGATTAATTTGTTAGTATTTTAACTTTAAAATAAAAAATTATTTTAAATGTAGTTTAGAATTTTGATAACTGAATTTTTATTTGATAATTGTTTAGTAAAATTAATATATTAATTAATTAATCAAAGATAATTTTAATGACACTAATCAAGATGGTACACCTGTACTCGTGGGTTGGGCCTCAATACATACAAATAATTGGTTAGTATTTTAACTTAAAAATAAAAAATTATTTTAACTTTAGTTTAGAATTTTGATAATTGAATTTTTATTTAGTAATTATTTCGTAAAATTAATAGATTAAGTAGTTAATCTAAGATAATTTTAATGACACTAATCAAGATCGTAAACCTGTACTCATGAGTTGGGTCTCGATACGTAAGATTAATTAGTTAGTATTTTAACTTTAAAATAAAACCTTATTTTAACGGTAGTTCAAAATTTTAATAATTGAATATTTATTTAATAATTATTTTGTGAAATTAATAGATTAAATTAGTTAATTTAAGATTATTTTTTAAAAAAATTAATCAAAATCCTAGACCTGTACTCATGGGTTGGGCCTCTATACATACAAATAATTGGTTAGTATTTTAACATAAAAATAAAAAATTATTTTATCTTTAGTTTAGAATTTTGATAAATGAATTTTTATTTAGTAATTATTTCGTAAAATTAATAGATATTGTAGTTAATCTAAGATAATTTTAATCACACTAATCAGGATCGTAAACCTGTACTCATGAGTTGGAACTCGATACGTAAGATTAATTTGTTAGTATTTTAACTTTAAAATAAAAAATTATTTTAAATGTAGTTTAGAATTCTGATAACTGAATTTTTATTTAATAATTGTTTAGTAAAATTAATATATTAATTAATTAATCTAAGATAATTTTAATGACACTAATCAAGATGGTACACCTGTACTAGTGGGTTGGGCCTCAATACATACAAATAATTGGTTAGTATTTTAACTTAAAAATAAAAAATTATTTTAACTTTAGTTTAGAATTTTGATAATTGAATTTTTATTTAGTAATTATTTCGTAAAATTAATAGATTAAGTAGTTAGTCTAAGATAATTTTAATGACACTAATCAAGATCGTAAACCTGTACTCATGAGTTGGGCCTCGATACGTAAGATTAATTAGTTAGTATTTTAACTTTAAAATAAAACCTTATTGTAACGGTAGTTCAAAATTTTAATAATTGAATATTTATTTAATAATTATTTTGTGAAATTAATAGATTAAATTAGTTAATTTAAGATTATTTTTTAATAAAATTAATCAAAATCCTAGACCTGTACTCATGGGTTGGGCCTCAATACATACAAATAATTTGTTAGTATTTTAAATTAAAAATCAAAAATTATTTTAATTGTAGTTCAAAATTTTGGATAATGAATTTTTATTTAGTAATTATTTCGTAAAATTAATAGATTAAGTAGTTAATCTAAGATAATTTTAATCACACTAATCAGGATCGTAAACCTGTACTCATGAGTAGGGCCTCGATACGTAAGATTAATTAGTTATTATTTTGACTTTAAAATAAAAAATTATTTGAAATGTAGTTTAGAATTTTGATAACTGAATTTTTATTTAATAATTGTTTAGTAAAATTAATATATTAATTAATTAATATAAGATAATTTTAATGAAACTAATCAAGATGGTATACCTGTACTCGTGGGTTGGGCCTCAATACATACAAATAATTGGTTAGTATTTTAATTAAAAATAAAAAATTATTTTAACTATAGATCAAAATTTTGATAATTGATTATTTATTTGATAATTATTTTGTAATATTGATAGAATAATTAGTTAATCTAAGAAAATTTTAATGACACTAATCAAGATCGTGAACCTGTACTCATGAGTTGGTCCTCCATACATAAATTAATCGGTTAGTATTTTAACTTTAAAATAACAAATTATTTTAACCGCAGTTCAGAATTTTAATAATTGAATATTTATTTAATAATTATTTTGTGAAATTATTAGATTAAATTAGTTAATCTAAGATAATTTTTTAATAACAATAATCAACATCGTAAACGTGTACTCCTGGGTTGGGCCTCGTTACATACAAATAATTGGTTAGTATTTTAACTTAAAAATAAAAAAATATTTTAACTTTAGTTTAGAAGTTTGATAATTGAATTTTTATTTAGTAATTATTTCGTAAAATTTATAGATTAAGTAGTTAATCTAAGATAATTTTAAAGACACTAATCAAGATCGTAAACCTGTACTCATGAGTTGGGTCTCGATACGTAAGATTAATTAGTTAGTATTTTAACTTTAAAATAAAACCTTATTGTAACGGTAGTTCAAAATTTTAATAATTGAATATTTATTTAATAATTATTTTGTGAAATTAATAGATTAAATTAGTTAATGTAAGATAATTATTTAATAACGTTAATCAACATCGTAGACAGACTGTACTCATGGGTTGCGCCTCTATACATACAAATAATTGGTTAGTATTTTAACATAAAAATAAAAAATTATTTTATCTTTAGTTTACAATTTTGATAAATGAATTTCTATTTAGTAATTATTTCGCAAAATTAATAGATATTGTAGTTAATCTAAGATAATTTTAATCACACTAATCAGGATCGTAAACCTGTACTCATGAGTTGGAACTCGATACGTAAGATTAATTTGTTAGTATTTTAACTTTAAAATAAAAAATTATTTTAAATGTAGTTTAGAATTTTGATAACTGAATTTTTATTTGATAATTGTTTAGTAAAATTAATATATTAATTAATTAATCAAAGATAATTTTAATGACACTAATCAAGATGGTACACCTGTACTCGTGGGTTGGGCCTCAATACATACAAATAATTGGTTAGTATTTTAACTTAAAAATAAAAAAATATTTTAACTTTAGTTTAGAATTTTGATAATTGAATTTTTATTTAGTAATTATTTCGTAAAATTAATAGATTAAGTAGTTAATCTAAGATAATTTTAATGACACTAATCAAGATCGTAAACCTGTACTCATGAGTTGGGCCTCGATACGTAAGATTAATTAGTTAGTATTTTAACTTTAAAATAAAACCTTATTTTAACGGTAGTTCAAAATTTTAATAATTGAATATTTATTTAATAATTATTTTGTGAAATTAATAGATTAAATTAGTTAATTTAAGATTATTTTTTAATAAAATTAATCAAAATCCTAGACCTGTACTCATGGGTTGGGCCTCAATACATACAAATAATTTGTTAGTATTTTAAATTAAAAATCAAAAATTATTTTAATTGTAGTTCAAAAATTTGGATAATGAATTTTTATTTAGTAATTATTTCGTAAAATTAATAGATTAAGTAGTTAATCTAAGATAATTTTAATCACACTAATCAGGATCGTAAACCTGTACTCATGAGTTGGGCCTCGATACGTAAGATTAATTAGTTATTATTTTGACTTTAAAATAAAAAATTATTTGAAATGTAGTTTAGAATTTTGATAACTGAATTTTTATTTAATAATTGTTTAGTAAAATTAATATATTAATTAATTAATATAAGATAATTTTAATGAAACTAATCAAGATGGTATACCTGTACTCGTGGGTTGGGCCTCAATACATACAAATAATTGGTTAGTATTTTAATTAAAAATAAAAAATTATTTTAACTATAGATCAAAATTTTGATTATTGATTATTTATTTGATAATTATTTTGTAATATTGATAGAATAATTAGTTAATCTAAGAAAATTTTAATGAAACTAATCAAGATCGTGAACCTGTACTCATGAGTTGGTCCTCCATACACAAATTAATTGGTTAGTATTTTAACTTTAAAATAACAAATTATTTTTACCGTAGTTCAGAATTTTAATAATTGAATATTTATTTAATAATTATTTTGTGAAATTAATAGATTAAATTAGTTAATCTAAGATAATTTTTTAATAACAATAATCAACATCGTAGACGTGTACTCCTGGGTTGGGCCTCATTACATACAAATAATTGGTTAGTATTTTAACTTAAAAATAAAATAATATTTTAACTTTATTTTAGAAGTTTGATAATTGAATTTTTATTTAGTAATTATTTCGTAAAATTTATAGATTAAGTAGTTAATCTAAGATAATTTTAAAGAGACTAATCAAGATCGTAAACCTGTACTCATGAGTTGGGTCTCGATACGTAAGATTAATTAGTTAGTATTTTAACTTTAAAATAAAACCTTATTGTAACGGTAGTTCAAAATTTTAATAATTGAATATTTATTTAATAATTATTTTGTGAAATTAATAGATTAAATTAGTTAATGTAAGATAATTATTTAATAACATTAATCAACATCGTAGACACACTGTACTCATGGGTGGCGCCTCTATACATACAAATAATTGGTTAGTATTTTAACATAAAAATAAAAAATTATTTTATCTTTAGTTTAGAATTTTGATAAATGAATTTTTATTTAGTAATTATTTCGTAAAATTAATAGATATTGTAGTTAATCTAAGATAATTTTAATCATAATCAGGATCGTAAACCTGTACTCATGAGTTGGGCCTCGATACGTAAGATTAATTAGTTATTATTTTGACTTTAAAATAAAAAATTATTTGAAATGTAGTTTAGAATTTTGATAACTGAATTTTTATTTAATAATTGTTTAGTAAAATTAATATATTAATTAATTAATCTAAGATGATTTTAATGAAACTAATCAAGATGGTATACCTGTACTCGTGGGTTGGGCCTCAATACATACAAATAATTGGTTAGTATTTTAATTAAAAATAAAAAATTATTTTAACTATAGATCAAAATTTTGATTATTGATTATTTATTTGATAATTATTTTGTAATATTGATAGAATAATTAGTTAATCTAAGAAAATTTTAATGAAACTAATCAAGATCGTGAACCTGTACTCATGAGTTGGTCCTCCATACACAAATTAATTGGTTAGTATTTTAACTTTAAAATAACAAATTATTTTTACCGTAGTTCAGAATTTTAATAATTGAATATTTATTTAATAATTATTTTGTGAAATTAATAGATTAAATTAGTTAATCTAAGATAATTTTTTAATAACAATAATCAACATCGTAGACGTGTACTCCTGGGTTGGGCCTCATTACATACAAATAATTGGTTAGTATTTTAACTTAAAAATAAAATAATATTTTAACTTTATTTTAGAAGTTTGATAATTGAATTTTTATTTAGTAATTATTTCGTAAAATTTATAGATTAAGTAGTTAATCTAAGATAATTTTAAAGAGACTAATCAAGATCGTAAACCTGTACTCATGAGTTGGGTCTCGATACGTAAGATTAATTAGTTAGTATTTTAACTTTAAAATAAAACCTTATTGTAACGGTAGTTCAAAATTTTAATAATTGAATATTTATTTAATAATTATTTTGTGAAATTAATAGATTAAATTAGTTAATGTAAGATAATTATTTAATAACATTAATCAACATCGTAGACACACTGTACTCATGGGTTGCGCCTCTATACATACAAATAATTGGTTAGTATTTTAACATAAAAATAAAAAATTATTTTATCTTTAGTTTAGAATTTTGATAAATGAATTTTTATTTAGTAATTATTTCGTAAAATTAATAGATATTGTAGTTAATCTAAGATAATTTTAATCACACTAATCAGGATCGTAAACCTCTACTCATGAGTTGGAACTCGATACGTAAGATTAATTTGTTAGTATTTTAACTTTAAAATAAAAAATTATTTTAAATGTAGTTTAGAATTCTGATAACTGAATTTTTATTTAATAATTGTTTAGTAAAATTAATATATTAATTAATTAATCTAAGATAATTTTAATGACACTAATCAAGATGGTACACCAGTACTAGTGGGTTGGGCCTCAATACATACAAATAATTGGTTAGTATTTTAACTTAAAAATAAAAACTTATTTTAACTTTAGTTTAGAATTTTGATAATTGAATTTTTATTTAGTAATTATTTCGTAAAATTAATAGATTAAGTAGTTAGT
The DNA here is from genome assembly GCA_030490835.1 of Annona cherimola. Taxonomy (NCBI): domain Eukaryota; kingdom Viridiplantae; phylum Streptophyta; class Magnoliopsida; order Magnoliales; family Annonaceae; genus Annona; species Annona cherimola. Next base: position 29,085 of record JASFXW010000110.1, on the reverse strand, counting down.
CTAAGATAATTTTAATGACACTAATCAAGATCGTAAACCTGTACTCATGAGTTGGGCCTCGATACGTAAGATTAATTAGTTAGTATTTTAACTTTAAAATAAAACCTTATTGTAACGGTAGTTCAAAATTTTAATAATTGAATATTTATTTAATAATTATTTTGTGAAATTAATAGATTAAATTAGTTAATTTAAGATTATTTTTTAATAAAATTAATCAAAATCCTAGACCTGTACTCATGGGTTGGGCCTCAATACATACAAATAATTTGTTAGTATTTTAAATTAAAAATCAAAAATTATTTTAATTGTAGTTCAAAATTTTGCATAATGAATTTTTATTTAGTAATTATTTCGTAAAATTAATAGATTAAGTAGTTAATCTAAGATAATTTTAATCACACTAATCAGGATCGTAAACCTGTACTCATGAGTAGGGCCTCGATACGTAAGATTAATTAGTTATTATTTTGACTTTAAAATAAAAAATTATTTGAAATGTAGTTTAGAATTTTGATAACTGAATTTTTATTTAATAATTGTTTAGTAAAATTAATATATTAATTAATTAATATAAGATAATTTTAATGAAACTAATCAAGATGGTATACCTGTACTCGTGGGTTGGGCCTCAATACATACAAATAATTGGTTAGTATTTTAATTAAAAATAAAAAATTATTTTAACTATAGATCAAAATTTTGATAATTGATTATTTATTTGATAATTATTTTGTAATATTGATAGAATAATTAGTTAATCTAAGAAAATTTTAATGACACTAATCAAGATCGTGAACCTGTACTCATGAGTTGGTCCTCCATACACAAATTAATCGGTTAGTATTTTAACTTTAAAATAACAAATTATTTTAACCGCAGTTCAGAATTTTAATAATTGAATATTTATTTAATAATTATTTTGTGAAATTATTAGATTAAATTAGTTAATCTAAGATAATTTTTTAATAACAATAATCAACATCGTAAACGTGTACTCCTGGGTTGGGCCTCGTTACATACAAATAATTGGTTAGTATTTTAACTTAAAAATAAAAAAATATTTTAACTTTAGTTTAGAAGTTTGATAATTGAATTTTTATTTAGTAATTATTTCGTAAAATTTATAGATTAAGTAGTTAATCTAAGATAATTTTAAAGACACTAATCAAGATCGTAAACCTGAACTCATATGTTGGGTCTCGATACGTAATATTAATTAGTTAGTATTGTAACTTTAAAATAAAACCTTATTGTAACGATAGTTCAAAATTTTAATAATCGAATATTTATTTAATAATTATTTTGTGAAATTAATAGATTAAATTAGTTAATGTAAGATAATTATTTAATAACATTAATCAACATCGTAGACCTGTACTCATGGGTTGGGCCTCTATACATACAAATAATTGGTTAGTATTTTAACTTAAAAATAAAAAATTATTTTAACTTTAGTTTAGAATTTTGATAAATGAATTTTTATTTAGTAATTATTTCGTAAAATTAATAGATATTGTAGTTAATCGAAGATAATTTTAATCACACTAATTAGGATCGTAAACCTGTACTCATGAGTTGGGCCTCGATACGTAAGATTAATTTGTTAGTATTTTAACTTTAAAATAAAAAATTATTTTAAATGTAGTTTAGAATTTTGATAACTAAATTTTTATTTGATAATTGTTTAGTAAAATTAATATATTAATTAATTAATCTAAGATAATTTTAATGACACTAATCAAGATGGTACACCCGTACTCGTGGGTTGGGCCTCAATACATACAAATAATTGGTTAGTATTTTAACTTAAAAATAAAAAATTATTTTAACTTTAGTTTAGAATTTTGATAATTGAATTTTTATTTAGTAATTATTTCGTAAAATTAATAGATTAATTTGTTAATCTAAGATAATTTTAATGACACTAATCAAGATCGTAAACCTGTACTCATGAGTTGGGCCTCGATACGTAAGATTAATTAGTTAGTATTTTAACTTTAAAATAAAACCTTATTGTAACAGTAGTTCAAAATTTTAATAATTGAATATTTATTTAATAATTATTTTGCGAAATTAATAGATTAAATTAGTTAATTTAAGATTATTTTTTAATAAAATTAATCAAGATAGAGACCTGTACTCATGGGTTGGGCCTGAATACATACAAATAATTTATTAGTATTTTAAATTAAAAATAAAAAATTATTTTAATTGTAGTTCAAAATTTTGTATAATTGATTATTTATTCAATAATTATTTTGTAAAATTGATAGATTAATTAATTAATCTAAGATAATGTTAATGACGCTAATCAAGATCGTGAACCTGTACTCATGAGTTGGGCCTCCATACGTAAATTAATTGGTTAGTATTTTAATTTTAAAATAACAAATACTTTTAACGGCAGTTCAGAATTTTAATAATTTAATATTGATTTAATAATTATTTTGTGAAATTAATAGATTAAATTAGTTAATGTAATATAATTTTTTAATAACATTAATCAACAACGTAGACCTGTACTCATGGGTTGGGTCTCTATACATACAAATAATTGGTTAGTATTTTAACTAAAAAATAAAAAATTATTTTAACTTTAGTTTAGAATTTTGATAAATGAAATTTTATTTAGTAATTATTTCGTATAATTAATAGATTAAGTAGTTAATCTAAGATAATTTTAATCACACTAATCAGGATCGTAAACCTGTACTCATGAGTTGGGCCTCGATACGTAAGATTAATTTGTTAGTATTTTAACTTTAAAATAAAAAATTATTTTAAATGTAGTTTAGAATTTTGATAACTGAATTTTTATTTGATAATTGTTTAGTAAAATTAATATATTAATTAATTAATCTAAGATAATTTTAATGACAATAATCAAGATGGTACACCTGTACTCATGGGTTGGGTCTCTATACATACAAATAATTGGTTAGTATTTTAACTTAAAAATAAAAAAATATTTTGACTTTAGTTTAGAAGTTTGATAATTGAATTTTTATTTAGTAATTATTTCGTGAAATTTATAGATTAAGTAGTTAATCTAAGATAATTTTAAAGACACTAATCAAGATCGTAAACCTGTACTCATGAGTTGGGTCTCGATATGTAAGATTAATTAGTTAGTATTTTAACTTTAAAATAAAACCTTATTTTAACGGTAGTTCAAAATTTTAATAATTGAATATTTATTTAATAATTATTTTGTAAAATTAATAGATTAAATTAGTTAATGTAAAATAATTATTTAATAACATTAATCAACATCGTAGACCTGTACTCATGGGTTGGGCCTCTATACATACAAATAATTGGTTAGTATTTTAACTTAAAAATAAAAAATTATTTTAACTTTAGTTTAGAATTTTGATAAATGAATTTTTATTTAGTAATTATTTCGTAAAATTAATAGATATTGTAGTTAATCTAAGATAATTTTAATCACACTAATCAGGATCGTAAACCTGTACTCATGAGTTGGGACTCGATACGTAAGATAATTTTAATCACACTAATCAAGATCGTGAACCTGTACCCATGAGTTGGGCCTCGATCCGTAAGATTAATTTGTTAGTATTTTATCTTTAAAATAAAACCTTATTGTAACGGTAGTTCAAAATTTTAATAATTATTTTGTGAAATTAGTAGATTAAATTAGTTAATGTAAGATAATTTTTTAATAACATTAATCAAAATCCGAGACCTGTACTCACGGGTTGGGACTCAATACATACAAATAATTTGTTACTATTTTAAATTAAAAATAAAAAATTATTTTAATTATAGTTCAAAATTTTGGATAATTGATTATTTGTTCAATAATTATTTTGTAAAATTGATAGATTAATTAGTTAATCTAAGATAATTTTAATGACACTAATCAAGATCGTGAACCTGTACTCATGAGTTGGGCCTCCATATGTAAATTAATTGGTTAGTATTTTAACTTTAAAATAACAAAATTATTTTAACGGCATTTCAGAATTTTAATAATTGAATATTTATTTAATAATTATTTTGTGAAATTAATAGATTAAATTAGTTAATGTAAGATAATTTTTTAATAACATTAATCAACATCCTAGACCTGTACTAATGGGTTGGGCCTCTATACATACAAATAATTGGTTAGTATTTTAGATTAAAAATAAAAAATTATTTTAACTTTAGTTTAGAATTTTGATAAATGAATTTTTATTTAGTAATTATTTCGTAAAATTAATAGATTTAGTAGTTAATCTAAGATAATTTTAATCACACTAATCAGGATCGTAAACCTGTACTCATGAGTTGGGCCTCGATACGTAAGATTAATTAGTTAGTATTTTAACTTTAAAATAAAAAGTTATTTAAAATGTAGTTTAGAATTTTGATAACTGAATTTTTATTTAATAATTATTTAGTAAAATTAATAAATTAAATTAGTTAATGTAAGATAATTTTTTAATAACATTAATCAAAATCCTAGACCTGTACTCATGGGTTGGGCCTCTATACATACAAATAATTTGTTAGTATTTTAACTTAAAAATAAAAAATTATCTTAACTTTAGTTTAGAATTTTTATAAATGAATTTTTATTTAGTAATTATTTTGTAAAATTAGTAGATTAAGTAGTTAATCTAAGATAATTTTAATCACACTAATCAAGATCGTAAACCTGTACTCATGAGTTCGGCCTCGATACGTAAGATTAATTAGTTAGTATTTTAACTTTAAAATAAAACCTTATTGTAACGGTGGTTCAAATTTTAATAATTGAATATTTATTTAATAATTATTTTGTGAAATTAATAGATTAAATTAGTTAATTGAAGATTATCTTTTAATAAAATTCATCAAGATCGTAGACCTGTACTCATGGGTTGGGCCTTAATACATACAAATAATTTGTTAGTATTTTAAATTCAATATTCAAAATTATTTTAATTGTAGTTCAAAATTTTTGATACTTGATTATTTATTGAATAATTATTTTGTAAAATTGATAGATTAATTAGTTAATCTAAGATAATTTTAATGACACTAATCAAGATCGTGAACCTGTACTCATGAGTTGGGCCTCCATACGTAAATTAATTGGTTAGTATTTTAACTTTAAAATAACAAATAATTTTAACGGCAGTTCAGAATTTTAATAATTGAATATTTATTTAATAATTATTTTGTGAAATTAATAGATTAAATTAGTTAATGTAAGATAATTTTTTAATAACATTAATCAACATCCTAGACCTGTACTCATGGGTTGGGCCTCTATACATACAAATAATTTGTTAGTATTTTAACTTAAAAATAAAAAATTATTTTAAGTTTAGTTTAGAATTTTGATAAATGAATTTTTATTTAGTAATTATTTCGTAAAATTAATAGATTAAGTAGTTAATATAAGTTAATTTTAATGACACTAATCAAGATAGTAAACTTGTACTCATGAGTTGGGCCTCGATACGTAAGATTAATTAGTTAGTATTTTAACTTTAAAATAAAAAGTTATTTTAAATGTAGTTTAGAATTTTGATAACTGAATTTTTATTTAATAATTATTTAGTAAAATTAATATATTAATTAATTAATCTAAGATAATTTTAATGACACTAATCAAGATGGTACACCTGTACTCGTGAGTTGGGCCTCAATACATACACATAATTGGTTCGTATTTTAATTAAAAATAAAAAATTATTTTAACTTTTGTTTAGAATTTTGATAAATGAATTTTTATTTAGTAATTATTTCGTAAAATTAATAGATTAAGTAGTTAATATAAGTTAATTTTAATGACACTAATCAAGATAGTAAACTTGTACTCATGAGTTGGGCCTCGATACGTAAGATTAATTAGTTAGTATTTTAACTTTAAAATAAAAAGTTATTTTAAATGTAGTTTAGAATTTTGATAACTGAATTTTTATTTAATAATTATTTAGTAAAATTAATATATTAATTAATTAATCTAAGATAATTTTAATGACACTAATCAAGATGGTACACCTGTACTCGTGAGTTGGGCCTCAATACATACACATAATTGGTTCGTATTTTAATTAAAAATAAAAAATTATTTTAACAGTAGTTCAAAATTTTGATTATTGATTATTTGTTTATTAATTATTTTGTAATATTGATAGAATAATTACTTAATCTAAGAAAATTTTAATGACACTAATCAAGATCGTGAACCTGTACTCATGAGTTGGGCCTCCATACACAAATTAATTGGTTAGTATTTTAACTTTAAAATAACAAATTATTTTAACGGCAGTTCAGAATTTTAATAATTGAATATTTATTTAATAATGATTTTTTGAAATTAATAGATTAAATTAGTTAATCTAAGATAATTTTTTAATAACATTAATCAACATCGTAGACGTGATCTCATGGGTTGGGCCACATTACATACAAATAATTGGTTAGTATTTTAACTTAAAAATAAAAGATTATCTTAACTTTAGTTTAGAAGTTTGATAATTGAATTTTTATTTAGTAATTATTTCGTAAAAGTAATAGATTAAGTAGTTAATCTAAGATAATATTAATGACACTAATCAAGATCGTAAACCTGTACTCATGAGTTGGGCCTCGATACGTAAGATAAATTATTTGTATTTTAACTTTAAAATAAAACCTTATTGTAATGGTAGTTCAAAATTTCAATAATTGAATATTTATTTAATAATTATTTTTTGAAATTAATAGATTAAATTAGTTAATGTAAGATAATTTTTTAATATCATTAATAAAAATCCTAAACCTGTACTCATGGGTTGGGCCTCATTACATACAAATAATTGGTTAGTATTTTAACTTAAAAATAAAAAATTATTTTAACTTTTGTTTAGAATTTTGATAAATGAATTTTTATTTAGTAATTATTTCGTAAAATTAATAGATTTAGTAGTTAATCTAAGATAATTTTAATCACACTAATCAGGATCGTAAACCTGTACTCATGAGTTGGGCCTCGATACGTAAGATTAATTAGTTAGTATTTTAACTTTCAAATAAAAAGTTATTTTAAATGTAGTTTAGAATTTTGATAACTGAATTTTTATTTAATAATTATTTAGTAAAATTAATATATTAATTAATTAATCTAAGATAATTTTAATGACACTAATCAAGATGGTACACCTGTACTCTTGGGTTGGGCTAAGATAATTTTAATGACACTAATCAAGATCGTGAACCTGTACTCATGAGTTGGGCCTCCATACGTAAATTAATTGGTTAGTATTTTAACTTTAAAATAACAAATAATTTTAACGGCAGTTCAGAATTTTAATAATTGAATATTTATTTAATAATTATTTTGTGAAATTAATAGATTAAATTAGTTAATGTAAGATAATTTTTTAATAACATTAATCAACATCCTAGACCTGTACTCATGGGTTGGGCCTCTATACATACAAATAATTTGTTAGTATTTTAACTTAAAAATAAAAAATTATTTTAAGTTTAGTTTAGAATTTTGATAAATGAATTTTTATTTAGTAATTATTTCGTAAAATTAATAGATTAAGTAGTTAATATAAGTTAATTTTAATGACACTAATCAAGATAGTAAACTTGTACTCATGAGTTGGGCCTCGATACGTAAGATTAATTAGTTAGTATTTTAACTTTAAAATAAAAAGTTATTTTAAATGTAGTTTAGAATTTTGATAACTGAATTTTTATTTAATAATTATTTAGTAAAATTAATATATTAATTAATTAATCTAAGATAATTTTAATGACACTAATCAAGATGGTACACCTGTACTCGTGAGTTGGGCCTCAATACATACACATAATTGGTTCGTATTTTAATTAAAAATAAAAAATTATTTTAACTTTTGTTTAGAATTTTGATAAATGAATTTTTATTTAGTAATTATTTCGTAAAATTAATAGATTTAGTAGTTAATCTAAGATAATTTTAATCACACTAATCAGGATCGTAAACCTGTACTCATGAGTTGGGCCTCGATACGTAAGATTAATTAGTTAGTATTTTAACTTTCAAATAAAAAGTTATTTTAAATGTAGTTTAGAATTTTGATAACTGAATTTTTATTTAATAATTATTTAGTAAAATTAATATATTAATTAATTAATCTAAGATAATTTTAATGACACTAATCAAGATGGTACACCTGTACTCTTGGGTTGGGCTAAGATAATTTTAATGACACTAATCAAGATCGTGAACCTGTACTCATGAGTTGGGCCTCCATACGTAAATTAATTGGTTAGTATTTTAACTTTAAAATAACAAATTATTTTAACGGCAGTTCAGAATTTTAATAATTGAATATTTATTTAATAATTATTTTGTGAAATTAATAGATTAAATTAGTTAATGTAAGATAATTTTTTAATAACATTAATCAACATCCTAGACCTGTACTCATGGGTTGGGCCTCTATACATACAAATAATTTGTTAGTATTTTAACTTAAAAATAAAAAATTATTTTAAGTTTAGTTTAGAATTTTGATAAATGAATTTTTATTTAGTAATTATTTCGTAAAATTAATAGATTAAGTAGTTAATATAAGTTAATTTTAATGACACTAATCAAGATAGTAAACTTGTACTCATGAGTTGGGCCTCGATACGTAAGATTAATTAGTTAGTATTTTAACTTTAAAATAAAAAGTTATTTTAAATGTAGTTTAGAATTTTGATAACTGAATTTTTATTTAATAATTATTTAGTAAAATTAATATATTAATTAATTAATCTAAGATAATTTTAATGACACTAATCAAGATGGTACACCTGTACTCGTGGGTTGGGCCTCAATACATACAAATAATTGGTTAGTATTTTAATTAAAAATAAAAAAATTATTTTAACAGTAGTTCAAAATTTTGATTATTGATTATTTCTTTAATAATTATTTTGTAATATTGATAGAATAATTACTTAATCTAAGAAAATTTTAATGACACTAATCAAGATCGTGAACCTGTACTCATGAGTTGGGCCACCATACACAAATTAATCGGTTAGTATTTTAACTTTAAAATAACAAATTATTTTAACGGCAGTTTAGAATTTTAATAATTGAATATTTATTTAATAATGATTTTTTGAAATTAATAGATTTTAAATTAAAAATAAAAAATTATTTTAATTGTAGTTCAAAATTTTGGATAATTGATTATTGATTCAATAATTATTTTGTAAAATTGGTAGATTAATTAGTTAATCTAAGAAAATTTTGATGACACTAATCAAGATCGTGAACCTGTACTCATGAGTTGGGCCTCCATACGTAAATTAATTGGTTAGTATTTTAACTTTAAAATAACAAATTATTTTATCTGCAGTTCAGAATTTTAATAATTGAATATTTATTTAATAATTATTTTATGAAATTAATAGATTAAATTAGTCAATGTAAGATAATTTTTTAATAACATTAATCAACATCGTAGACGTGATCTCATGGGTTGGGCTACATTACATACAAATAATTGGTTAGTATTTTAACTTAAAAATAAAAGATTATTTTAACTTTAGTTTAGAAGTTTGATAATTGAATTTTTATTTAGTAATTATTTCGTAAAAGTAATAGATTAAGTAGTTAATCTAAGATAATATTAATGACATTAATCAAGATCGTAAACCTGTACTCATGAGTTGGGCCGCGATACGTAAGATAAATTATTTGTATTTTAACTTTAAAATAAAACCTTATTGTAACGGTAGATCAAAATTTCAATAATTGAATATTTATTTAATAATTATTTTTTGAAATTAATAGATTAAATTAGTTAATGTAAGATAATTTTTTAATATCATTAATAAAAATCCTAAACCTGTACTCATGGGTTGGGCCTCATTACATACAAATAATTGGTTAGTATTTTAACTTAAAAATAAAAAATTATTTTAACTTTTGTTTAGAATTTTGATAAATGAATTTTTATTTAGTAATTATTTCGTAAAATTAATAGATTTAGTAGTTAATCTAAGATAATTTTAATCACACTAATCAGGATCGTAAACCTGTACTCATGAGTTTGGCCTCGATACGTAAGATTAATTAGTTAGTATTTTAACTTTCAAATAAAAAGTTATTTTAAATGTAGTTTAGAATTTTGATAACTGAATTTTTATTTAATAATTATTTAGTAAAATTAATAAATTAAATTAGTTAATGTAAGATAATTTTTTAATAACATTAATCAAAATCCTAGACCTGTACTCATGGGTTGGGCCTCTATACATACAAATAATTGGTTAGTATTTTAACTTAAAAATAAAAAATTATCTTAACTTTAGTTTAGAATTTTGATAAATGAATTTTTATTTAGTAATTATTTTGTAAAATTAGTAGATTAAGTAGTTAATCTAAGATAATTTTAATCACACTAATCAAGATAGTAAACCTGTACCCTAGAGTTGGGCCTCGATACGTAAGATTAATTAGTTTGTATTTTAACTTTAAAATAAACCTTATTGTAACGGTAGTTCAAAATTTTAATAATTGAATATTTATTCAATAATTATTTTGTGAAATTAATAGATTAAATTTGTTAATTTAAGATTATTTTTTAATAAAATTAATCAAGATCGTAGACCTGTACTCATGGGTTGGGCCTTAATTCATACAAATAATTTGTTAGTATTTTAAATTAAAAATAAAAAATTATTTCAATTGTAGTTCAAAATTTTGGGTAATTGATTATTGATTCAATAATTATTTTGTAAAATTGGTAGATTAATTAGTTAATCTAAGAAAATTTTGATGACACTAATCAAGATCGTGAACCTGTACTCATGAGTTGGGCCTCCATACGTAAATTAATTGGTTAGTATTTTAACTTTAAAATAACAAATTATTTTATCTGCAGTTCAGAATTTTAATAATTGAATATTTATTTAATAATTATTTTGTGAAATTAATAGATTAAATTAGTCAATGTATGATAATTTTTTAATAACATTAATCAACATCCTAGACCTGTACTCATGGGTTGGGCCTCTATACAACATCGTAGACGTGATCTCATGGGTTGGGCTACATTACATACAAATAATTGGTTAGTATTTTAACTTAAAAATAAAAGATTATTTTAACTTTAGTTTAGAAGTTTGATAATTGAATTTTTATTTAGTAATTATTTCGTAAAAGTAATAGATTAAGTAGTTAATCTAAGATAATATTAATGACATTAATCAAGATCGTAAACCTGTACTCATGAGTTGGGCCGCGATACGTAAGATAAATTATTTGTATTTTAACTTTAAAATAAAACCTTATTGTAACGGTAGTTCAAAATTTCAATAATTGAATATTTATTTAATAATTATTTTTTGAAATTAATAGATTAAATTAGCTAATGTAAGATAATTTTTTAATATCATTAATAAAAATCCTAAACCTGTACTCATGGGTTGGGCCTCATTACATACAAATAATTGGTTAGTATTTTAACTTAAAAATAAAAAATTATTTTAACTTTTGTTTAGAATTTTGATAAATGAATTTTTATTTAGTAATTATTTCGTAAAATTAATAGATTTAGTAGTTAATCTAAGATAATTTTAATCACACTAATCAGGATCGTAAACCTGTACTCATGAGTTGGGCCTCGATACGTAAGATTAATTAGTTAGTATTTTAACTTTCAAATAAAAAGTTATTTTAAATGTAGTTTAGAATTTTGATAACTGAATTTTTATTTAATAATTATTTAGTAAAATTAATAAATTAAATTAGTTAATGTAAGATAATTTTTTAATAACATTAATCAAAATCCTAGACCTGTACTCATGGGTTGGGCCTCTATACATACAAATAATTGGTTAGTATTTTAACTTAAAAATAAAAAATTATCTTAACTTTAGTTTAGAATTTTGATAAATGAATTTTTATTTAGTAATTATTTTGTAAAATTAGTAGATTAAGTAGTTAATCTAAGATAATTTTAATCACACTAATCAAGATAGTAAACCTGTACCCTAGAGTTGGGCCTCGATACGTAAGATTAATTAGTTTGTATTTTAACTTTAAAATAAACCTTATTGTAACGGTAGTTCAAAATTTTAATAATTGAATATTTATTCAATAATTATTTTGTGAAATTAATAGATTAAATTTGTTAATTTAAGATTATTTTTTAATAAAATTAATCAAGATCGTAGACCTGTACTCATGGGTTGGGCCTTAATTCATACAAATAATTTGTTAGTATTTTAAATTAAAAATAAAAAATTATTTTAATTGTAGTTCAAAATTTTGGGTAATTGATTATTGATTCAATAATTATTTTGTAAAATTGGTAGATTAATTAGTTAATCTAAGAAAATTTTGATGACACTAATCAAGATCGTGAACCTGTACTCATGAGTTGGGCCTCCATACGTAAATTAATTGGTTAGTATTTTAACTTTAAAATAACAAATTATTTTATCTGCAGTTCAGAATTTTAATAATTGAATATTTATTTAATAATTATTTTGTGAAATTAATAGATTAAATTAGTCAATGTAAGATAATTTTTTAATAACATTAATCAACATCCTAGACCTGTACTCATGGGTTGGGCCTCTTTACATACAAATAAATTGTTAGTATTTTAACTTAAAAATAAAAAATTATTTTAAGTTTAGTTTAGAATTTTGATAAATGAATTTTTATTTAGTAATTATTTCGTAAAATTAATAGATTAAGTAGTTAATCTAAGTTAATTTTAATGACACTAATCAAGATAGTAAACCTGTACTCATGAGTTGGTCCTCGATACGTAAGATTAATTATTTAGTATTTTAACTTTAAAATAAAAAGTTATTTTAAATGTAGTTCAGAATTTTGATAACTGAATTTTTATTTAATAATTATTTAGTAAAATTAATATATTAATTAATTAATCTAAGATAATTTTAATGACACTAATCAAGATGGTAAACCTGTACTCGTGGGTTGGGCCTAAATACATACAAATAATTGGTTAGTATTTTAATTAAAAATAAAAAAATTATTTTAACAGTAGTTCAAAATTTTTATTATTGATTATTTCTTTAATAATTATTTTGTAATATTGATAGAATAATTACTTAATCTAAGAAAATTTTAATAACACTAATCAAGATCGTGAACCTGTACTCATGAGTTGGGCCTCCATACACAAATTAATCGGTTAGTATTTTAACTTTAAAATAACAAATTATTTTAACGGCAGTTTAGAATTTTAATAATTGAATATTTATTTAATAATGATTTTTTGAAATTAATAGATTAAATTAGTTAATCTAAGATAATTTTTTAATAACATTAATCAACATCGTAGACGTGATCTCATGGGTTGGGCTACATTACATACAAATAATTGGTTAGTATTTTAACTTAAAAATAAAAGATTATTTTAACTTTAGTTTAGAAGTTTGATAATTGAATTTTTATTTAGTAATTATTTCGTAAAAGTAATAGATTAAGTAGTTAATCTAAGATAATATTAATGACATTAATCAAGATCGTAAACCTGTACTCATGAGTTGGGCCGCGATACGTAAGATAAATTATTTGTATTTTAACTTTAAAATAAAACCTTATTGTAACGGTAGTTCAAAATTTCAATAATTGAATATTTATTTAATAATTATTTTTTGAAATTAATAGATTAAATTAGCTAATGTAAGATAATTTTTTAATATCATTAATAAAAATCCTAAACCTGTACTCATGGGTTGGGCCTCATTACATACAAATAATTGGTTAGTATTTTAACTTAAAAATAAAAAATTATTTTAACTTTTGTTTAGAATTTTGATAAATGAATTTTTATTTAGTAATTATTTCGTAAAATTAATAGATTTAGTAGTTAATCTAAGATAATTTTAATCACACTAATCAGGATCGTAAACCTGTACTCATGAGTTGGGCCTCGATACGTAAGATTAATTAGTTAGTATTTTAACTTTCAAATAAAAAGTTATTTTAAATGTAGTTTAGAATTTTGTTAACTGAATTTTTATTTAATAATTATTTAGTAAAATTAATAAATTAAATTAGTTAATGTAAGATAATTTTTTAATAACATTAATCAAAATCCTAGACCTGTACTCATGGGTTGGGCCTCTATACATACAAATAATTGGTTAGTATTTTAACTTAAAAATAAAAAATTATCTTAACTTTAGTTTAGAATTTTGATAAATGAATTTTTATTTAGTAGTTATTTTGTAAAATTAGTAGATTAAGTAGTTAATCTAAGATAATTTTAATCACACTAATCAAGATAGTAAACCTGTACCCTAGAGTTGGGCCTCGATACGTAAGATTAATTAGTTTGTATTTTAACTTTAAAATAAACCTTATTGTAACGGTAGTTCAAAATTTTAATAATTGAATATTTATTCAATAATTATTTTGTGAAATTAATAGATTAAATTTGTTAATTTAAGATTATTTTTTAATAAAATTAATCAAGATCGTAGACCTGTACTCATGAGTTGGGCCTTAATTCATACAAATAATTTGTTAGTATTTTAAATTAAAAATAAAAAATTATTTTAATTGTAGTTCAAAATTTTGGGTAATTGATTATTGATTCAATAATTATTTTGTAAAATTGGTAGATTAATTAGTTAATCTAAGAAAATTTTGATGACACTAATCAAGATCGTGAACCTGTACTCATGAGTTGGGCCTCCATACGTAAATTAATTGGTTAGTATTTTAACTTTAAAATAACAAATTATTTTATCTGCAGTTCAGAATTTTAATAATTGAATATTTATTTAATAATTATTTTGTGAAATTAATAGATTAAATTAGTTAATCTAAGATAATTTTTTAATAACATTAATCAACATCGTAGACGTGATCTCATGGGTTGGGCCACATTACATACAAATAATTGGTTAGTATTTTAACTTAAAAATAAAAGATTATCTTAACTTTAGTTTAGAAGTTTGATAATTGAATTTTTATTTAGTAATTATTTCGTAAAAGTAATAGATTAAGTAGTTAATCTAAGATAATATTAATGACACTAATCAAGATCGTAAACCTGTACTCATGAGTTGGGCCTCGATACGTAAGATAAATTATTTGTATTTTAACTTTAAAATAAAACCTTATTGTAACGGTAGTTCAAAATTTCAATAATTGAATATTTATTTAATAATTATTTTTTGAAATTAATAGATTAAATTAGTTAATGTAAGATAATTTTTTAATATCATTAATAAAAATCCTAAACCTGTACTCATGGGTTGGGCCTCATTACATACAAATAATTGGTTAGTATTTTAACTTAAAAATAAAAAATTATTTTAACTTTTGTTTAGAATTTTGATAAATGAATTTTTATTTAGTAATTATTTCGTAAAATTAATAGATTTAGTAGTTAATCTAAGATAATTTTAATCACACTAATCAGGATCGTAAACCTGTACTCATGAGTTGGGCCTCGATACGTAAGATTAATTAGTTAGTATTTTAACTTTCAAATAAAAAGTTATTTTAAATGTAGTTTAGAATTTTGATAACTGAATTTTTATTTAATAATTATTTAGTAAAATTAATATATTAATTAATTAATCTAAGATAATTTTAATGACACTAATCAAGATGGTACACCTGTACTCTTGGGTTGGGCTAAGATAATTTTAATGACACTAATCAAGATCGTGAACCTGTACTCATGAGTTGGGCCTCCATACGTAAATTAATTGGTTAGTATTTTAACTTTAAAATAACAAATAATTTTAACGGCAGTTCAGAATTTTAATAATTGAATATTTATTTAATAATTATTTTGTGAAATTAATAGATTAAATTAGTTAATGTAAGATAATTTTTTAATAACATTAATCAACATCCTAGACCTGTACTCATGGGTTGGGCCTCTATACATACAAATAATTTGTTAGTATTTTAACTTAAAAATAAAAAATTATTTTAAGTTTAGTTTAGAATTTTGATAAATGAATTTTTATTTAGTAATTATTTCGTAAAATTAATAGATTAAGTAGTTAATATAAGTTAATTTTAATGACACTAATCAAGATAGTAAACTTGTACTCATGAGTTGGGCCTCGATACGTAAGATTAATTAGTTAGTATTTTAACTTTAAAATAAAAAGTTATTTTAAATGTAGTTTAGAATTTTGATAACTGAATTTTTATTTAATAATTATTTAGTAAAATTAATATATTAATTAATTAATCTAAGATAATTTTAATGACACTAATCAAGATGGTACACCTGTACTCGTGAGTTGGGCCTCAATACATACACATAATTGGTTCGTATTTTAATTAAAAATAAAAAATTATTTTAACAGTAGTTCAAAATTTTGATTATTGATTATTTGTTTATTAATTATTTTGTAATATTGATAGAATAATTACTTAATCTAAGAAAATTTTAATGACACTAATCAAGATCGTGAACCTGTACTCATGAGTTGGGCCTCCATACACAAATTAATTGGTTAGTATTTTAACTTTAAAATAACAAATTATTTTAACGGCAGTTCAGAATTTTAATAATTGAATATTTATTTAATAATGATTTTTTGAAATTAATAGATTAAATTAGTTAATCTAAGATAATTTTTTAATAACATTAATCAACATCGTAGACGTGATCTCATGGGTTGGGCCACATTACATACAAATAATTGGTTAGTATTTTAACTTAAAAATAAAAGATTATCTTAACTTTAGTTTAGAAGTTTGATAATTGAATTTTTATTTAGTAATTATTTCGTAAAAGTAATAGATTAAGTAGTTAATCTAAGATAATATTAATGACACTAATCAAGATCGTAAACCTGTACTCATGAGTTGGGCCTCGATACGTAAGATAAATTATTTGTATTTTAACTTTAAAATAAAACCTTATTGTAACGGTAGTTCAAAATTTCAATAATTGAATATTTATTTAATAATTATTTTTTGAAATTAATAGATTAAATTAGTTAATGTAAGATAATTTTTTAATATCATTAATAAAAATCCTAAACCTGTACTCATGGGTTGGGCCTCATTACATACAAATAATTGGTTAGTATTTTAACTTAAAAATAAAAAATTATTTTAACTTTTGTTTAGAATTTTGATAAATGAATTTTTATTTAGTAATTATTTCGTAAAATTAATAGATTTAGTAGTTAATCTAAGATAATTTTAATCACACTAATCAGGATCGTAAACCTGTACTCATGAGTTGGGCCTCGATACGTAAGATTAATTAGTTAGTATTTTAACTTTCAAATAAAAAGTTATTTTAAATGTAGTTTAGAATTTTGATAACTGAATTTTTATTTAATAATTATTTAGTAAAATTAATATATTAATTAATTAATCTAAGATAATTTTAATGACACTAATCAAGATGGTACACCTGTACTCTTGGGTTGGGCTAAGATAATTTTAATGACACTAATCAAGATCGTGAACCTGTACTCATGAGTTGGGCCTCCATACGTAAATTAATTGGTTAGTATTTTAACTTTAAAATAACAAATAATTTTAACGGCAGTTCAGAATTTTAATAATTGAATATTTATTTAATAATTATTTTGTGAAATTAATAGATTAAATTAGTTAATGTAAGATAATTTTTTAATAACATTAATCAACATCCTAGACCTGTACTCATGGGTTGGGCCTCTATACATACAAATAATTTGTTAGTATTTTAACTTAAAAATAAAAAATTATTTTAAGTTTAGGTTAGAATTTTGATAAATGAATTTTTATTTAGTAATTATTTCGTAAAATTAATAGATTAAGTAGTTAATATAAGTTAATTTTAATGACACTAATCAAGATAGTAAACTTGTACTCATGAGTTGGGCCTCGATACGTAAGATTAATTAGTTAGTATTTTAACTTTAAAATAAAAAGTTATTTTAAATGTAGTTTAGAATTTTGATAACTGAATTTTTATTTAATAATTATTTAGTAAAATTAATATATTAATTAATTAATCTAAGATAATTTTAATGACACTAATCAAGATGGTACACCTGTACTCGTGAGTTGGGCCTCAATACATACACATAATTGGTTCGTATTTTAATTAAAAATAAAAAATTATTTTAACAGTAGTTCAAAATTTTGATTATTGATTATTTGTTTATTAATTATTTTGTAATATTGATAGAATAATTACTTAATCTAAGAAAATTTTAATGACACTAATCAAGATCGTGAACCTGTACTCATGAGTTGGGCCTCCATACACAAATTAATTGGTTAGTATTTTAACTTTAAAATAACAAATTATTTTAACGGCAGTTCAGAATTTTAATAATTGAATATTTATTTAATAATGATTTTTTGAAATTAATAGATTAAATTAGTTAATCTAAGATAATTTTTTAATAACATTAATCAACATCGTAGACGTGATCTCATGGGTTGGGCCACATTACATACAAATAATTGGTTAGTATTTTAACTTAAAAATAAAAGATTATCTTAACTTTAGTTTAGAAGTTTGATAATTGAATTTTTATTTAGTAATTATTTCGTAAAAGTAATAGATTAAGTAGTTAATCTAAGATAATATTAATGACACTAATCAAGATCGTAAACCTGTACTCATGAGTTGGGCCTCGATACGTAAGATAAATTATTTGTATTTTAACTTTAAAATAAAACCTTATTGTAACGGTAGTTCAAAATTTCAATAATTGAATATTTATTTAATAATTATTTTTTGAAATTAATAGATTAAATTAGTTAATGTAAGATAATTTTTTAATATCATTAATAAAAATCCTAAACCTGTACTCATGGGTTGGGCCTCATTACATACAAATAATTGGTTAGTATTTTAACTTAAAAATAAAAAATTATTTTAACTTTTGTTTAGAATTTTGATAAATGAATTTTTATTTAGTAATTATTTCGTAAAATTAATAGATTTAGTAGTTAATCTAAGATAATTTTAATCACACTAATCAGGATCGTAAACCTGTACTCATGAGTTGGGCCTCGATACGTAAGATTAATTAGTTAGTATTTTAACTTTCAAATAAAAAGTTATTTTAAATGTAGTTTAGAATTTTGATAACTGAATTTTTATTTAATAATTATTTAGTAAAATTAATATATTAATTAATTAATCTAAGATAATTTTAATGACACTAATCAAGATGGTACACCTGTACTCTTGGGTTGGGCTAAGATAATTTTAATGACACTAATCAAGATCGTGAACCTGTACTCATGAGTTGGGCCTCCATACGTAAATTAATTGGTTAGTATTTTAACTTTAAAATAACAAATAATTTTAACGGCAGTTCAGAATTTTAATAATTGAATATTTATTTAATAATTATTTTGTGAAATTAATAGATTAAATTAGTTAATGTAAGATAATTTTTTAATAACATTAATCAACATCCTAGACCTGTACTCATGGGTTGGGCCTCTATACATACAAATAATTTGTTAGTATTTTAACTTAAAAATAAAAAATTATTTTAAGTTTAGGTTAGAATTTTGATAAATGAATTTTTATTTAGTAATTATTTCGTAAAATTAATAGATTAAGTAGTTAATATAAGTTAATTTTAATGACACTAATCAAGATAGTAAACTTGTACTCATGAGTTGGGCCTCGATACGTAAGATTAATTAGTTAGTATTTTAACTTTAAAATAAAAAGTTATTTTAAATGTAGTTTAGAATTTTGATAACTGAATTTTTATTTAATAATTATTTAGTAAAATTAATATATTAATTAATTAATCTAAGATAATTTTAATGACACTAATCAAGATGGTACACCTGTACTCGTGAGTTGGGCCTCAATACATACACATAATTGGTTCGTATTTTAATTAAAAATAAAAAATTATTTTAACAGTAGTTCAAAATTTTGATTATTGATTATTTGTTTATTAATTATTTTGTAATATTGATAGAATAATTACTTAATCTAAGAAAATTTTAATGACACTAATCAAGATCGTGAACCTGTACTCATGAGTTGGGCCTCCATACACAAATTAATTGGTTAGTATTTTAACTTTAAAATAACAAATTATTTTAACGGCAGTTCAGAATTTTAATAATTGAATATTTATTTAATAATGATTTTTTGAAATTAATAGATTAAATTAGTTAATCTAAGATAATTTTTTAATAACATTAATCAACATCGTAGACGTGATCTCATGGGTTGGGCCACATTACATACAAATAATTGGTTAGTATTTTAACTTAAAAATAAAAGATTATCTTAACTTTAGTTTAGAAGTTTGATAATTGAATTTTTATTTAGTAATTATTTCGTAAAAGTAATAGATTAAGTAGTTAATCTAAGATAATATTAATGACACTAATCAAGATCGTAAACCTGTACTCATGAGTTGGGCCTCGATACGTAAGATAAATTATTTGTATTTTAACTTTAAAATAAAACCTTATTGTAACGGTAGTTCAAAATTTCAATAATTGAATATTTATTTAATAATTATTTTTTGAAATTAATAGATTAAATTAGTTAATGTAAGATAATTTTTTAATATCATTAATAAAAATCCTAAACCTGTACTCATGGGTTGGGCCTCATTACATACAAATAATTGGTTAGTATTTTAACTTAAAAATAAAAAATTATTTTAACTTTTGTTTAGAATTTTGATAAATGAATTTTTATTTAGTAATTATTTCGTAAAATTAATAGATTTAGTAGTTAATCTAAGATAATTTTAATCACACTAATCAGGATCGTAAACCTGTACTCATGAGTTGGGCCTCGATACGTAAGATTAATTAGTTAGTATTTTAACTTTCAAATAAAAAGTTATTTTAAATGTAGTTTAGAATTTTGATAACTGAATTTTTATTTAATAATTATTTAGTAAAATTAATATATTAATTAATTAATCTAAGATAATTTTAATGACACTAATCAAGATGGTACACCTGTACTCTTGGGTTGGGCTAAGATAATTTTAATGACACTAATCAAGATCGTGAACCTGTACTCATGAGTTGGGCCTCCATACGTAAATTAATTGGTTAGTATTTTAACTTTAAAATAACAAATAATTTTAACGGCAGTTCAGAATTTTAATAATTGAATATTTATTTAATAATTATTTTGTGAAATTAATAGATTAAATTAGTTAATGTAAGATAATTTTTTAATAACATTAATCAACATCCTAGACCTGTACTCATGGGTTGGGCCTCTATACATACAAATAATTTGTTAGTATTTTAACTTAAAAATAAAAAATTATTTTAAGTTTAGTTTAGAATTTTGATAAATGAATTTTTATTTAGTAATTATTTCGTAAAATTAATAGATTAAGTAGTTAATATAAGTTAATTTTAATGACACTAATCAAGATAGTAAACTTGTACTCATGAGTTGGGCCTCGATACGTAAGATTAATTAGTTAGTATTTTAACTTTAAAATAAAAAGTTATTTTAAATGTAGTTTAGAATTTTGATAACTGAATTTTTATTTAATAATTATTTAGTAAAATTAATATATTAATTAATTAATCTAAGATAATTTTAATGACACTAATCAAGATGGTACACCTGTACTCGTGAGTTGGGCCTCAATACATACACATAATTGGTTCGTATTTTAATTAAAAATAAAAAATTATTTTAACAGTAGTTCAAAATTTTGATTATTGATTATTTGTTTATTAATTATTTTGTAATATTGATAGAATAATTACTTAATCTAAGAAAATTTTAATGACACTAATCAAGATCGTGAACCTGTACTCATGAGTTGGGCCTCCATACACAAATTAATTGGTTAGTATTTTAACTTTAAAATAACAAATTATTTTAACGGCAGTTCAGAATTTTAATAATTGAATATTTATTTAATAATGATTTTTTGAAATTAATAGATTAAATTAGTTAATCTAAGATAATTTTTTAATAACATTAATCAACATCGTAGACGTGATCTCATGGGTTGGGCCACATTACATACAAATAATTGGTTAGTATTTTAACTTAAAAATAAAAGATTATCTTAACTTTAGTTTAGAAGTTTGATAATTGAATTTTTATTTAGTAATTATTTCGTAAAAGTAATAGATTAAGTAGTTAATCTAAGATAATATTAATGACACTAATCAAGATCGTAAACCTGTACTCATGAGTTGGGCCTCGATACGTAAGATAAATTATTTGTATTTTAACTTTAAAATAAAACCTTATTGTAATGGTAGTTCAAAATTTCAATAATTGAATATTTATTTAATAATTATTTTTTGAAATTAATAGATTAAATTAGTTAATGTAAGATAATTTTTTAATATCATTAATAAAAATCCTAAACCTGTACTCATGGGTTGGGCCTCATTACATACAAATAATTGGTTAGTATTTTAACTTAAAAATAAAAAATTATTTTAACTTTTGTTTAGAATTTTGATAAATGAATTTTTATTTAGTAATTATTTCGTAAAATTAATAGATTTAGTAGTTAATCTAAGATAATTTTAATCACACTAATCAGGATCGTAAACCTGTACTCATGAGTTGGGCCTCGATACGTAAGATTAATTAGTTAGTATTTTAACTTTCAAATAAAAAGTTATTTTAAATGTAGTTTAGAATTTTGATAACTGAATTTTTATTTAATAATTATTTAGTAAAATTAATATATTAATTAATTAATCTAAGATAATTTTAATGACACTAATCAAGATGGTACACCTGTACTCTTGGGTTGGGCTAAGATAATTTTAATGACACTAATCAAGATCGTGAACCTGTACTCATGAGTTGGGCCTCCATACGTAAATTAATTGGTTAGTATTTTAACTTTAAAATAACAAATAATTTTAACGGCAGTTCAGAATTTTAATAATTGAATATTTATTTAATAATTATTTTGTGAAATTAATAGATTAAATTAGTTAATGTAAGATAATTTTTTAATAACATTAATCAACATCCTAGACCTGTACTCATGGGTTGGGCCTCTATACATACAAATAATTTGTTAGTATTTTAACTTAAAAATAAAAAATTATTTTAAGTTTAGTTTAGAATTTTGATAAATGAATTTTTATTTAGTAATTATTTCGTAAAATTAATAGATTAAGTAGTTAATATAAGTTAATTTTAATGACACTAATCAAGATAGTAAACTTGTACTCATGAGTTGGGCCTCGATACGTAAGATTAATTAGTTAGTATTTTAACTTTAAAATAAAAAGTTATTTTAAATGTAGTTTAGAATTTTGATAACTGAATTTTTATTTAATAATTATTTAGTAAAATTAATATATTAATTAATTAATCTAAGATAATTTTAATGACACTAATCAAGATGGTACACCTGTACTCGTGAGTTGGGCCTCAATACATACACATAATTGGTTCGTATTTTAATTAAAAATAAAAAATTATTTTAACTTTTGTTTAGAATTTTGATAAATGAATTTTTATTTAGTAATTATTTCGTAAAATTAATAGATTTAGTAGTTAATCTAAGATAATTTTAATCACACTAATCAGGATCGTAAACCTGTACTCATGAGTTGGGCCTCGATACGTAAGATTAATTAGTTAGTATTTTAACTTTCAAATAAAAAGTTATTTTAAATGTAGTTTAGAATTTTGATAACTGAATTTTTATTTAATAATTATTTAGTAAAATTAATATATTAATTAATTAATCTAAGATAATTTTAATGACACTAATCAAGATGGTACACCTGTACTCTTGGGTTGGGCTAAGATAATTTTAATGACACTAATCAAGATCGTGAACCTGTACTCATGAGTTGGGCCTCCATACGTAAATTAATTGGTTAGTATTTTAACTTTAAAATAACAAATAATTTTAACGGCAGTTCAGAATTTTAATAATTGAATATTTATTTAATAATTATTTTGTGAAATTAATAGATTAAATTAGTTAATGTAAGATAATTTTTTAATAACATTAATCAACAACCTAGACCTGTACTCATGGGTTGGGCCTCTATACATACAAATAATTTGTTAGTATTTTAACTTAAAAATAAAAAATTATTTTAAGTTTAGTTTAGAATTTTGATAAATGAATTTTTATTTAGTAATTATTTCGTAAAATTAATAGATTAAGTAGTTAATATAAGTTAATTTTAATGACACTAATCAAGATAGTAAACTTGTACTCATGAGTTGGGCCTCGATACGTAAGATTAATTAGTTAGTATTTTAACTTTAAAATAAAAAGTTATTTTAAATGTAGTTTAGAATTTTGATAACTGAATTTTTATTTAATAATTATTTAGTAAAATTAATATATTAATTAATTAATCTAAGATAATTTTAATGACACTAATCAAGATGGTACACCTGTACTCGTGAGTTGGGCCTCAATACATACACATAATTGGTTCGTATTTTAATTAAAAATAAAAAATTATTTTAACTTTTGTTTAGAATTTTGATAAATGAATTTTTATTTAGTAATTATTTCGTAAAATTAATAGATTTAGTAGTTAATCTAAGATAATTTTAATCACACTAATCAGGATCGTAAACCTGTACTCATGAGTTGGGCCTCGATACGTAAGATTAATTAGTTAGTATTTTAACTTTCAAATAAAAAGTTATTTTAAATGTAGTTTAGAATTTTGATAACTGAATTTTTATTTAATAATTATTTAGTAAAATTAATATATTAATTAATTAATCTAAGATAATTTTAATGACACTAATCAAGATGGTACACCTGTACTCTTGGGTTGGGCTAAGATAATTTTAATGACACTAATCAAGATCGTGAACCTGTACTCATGAGTTGGGCCTCCATACGTAAATTAATTGGTTAGTATTTTAACTTTAAAATAACAAATTATTTTAACGGCAGTTCAGAATTTTAATAATTGAATATTTATTTAATAATTATTTTGTGAAATTAATAGATTAAATTAGTTAATGTAAGATAATTTTTTAATAACATTAATCAACATCCTAGACCTGTACTCATGGGTTGGGCCTCTATACATACAAATAATTTGTTAGTATTTTAACTTAAAAATAAAAAATTATTTTAAGTTTAGTTTAGAATTTTGATAAATGAATTTTTATTTATTAATTATTTCGTAAAATTAATAGATTAATGTAAGATAATTTTTTAATAACATTAATCAACATCGTAGACCTGTACTCATGGGTTGGGCCTCTATACATACAAATAATTAGTTAGTATTTTAACTTTCAAATAAAAAGTTATTTTAAATGTAGTTTAGAATTTTGATAATTGAATTTTTATTTAGTAATTATTTCGTAAAATTAATAGATTAAGTAGTTAATCTAAGATAATTTTAATCACACTAATCAAGATCGTAAACCTGTACCCATGAGTTGGGCCTCGATACGTAAGATTAATTTGTTAGTATTTTATCTTTAAAATAAAACCTTATTGTAACGGTAGTTCAAAATTTTAATAATTATTTTTGTGAAATTAATAGATTAAATTAGTTAATGTAAGATAATTTTTTAATAACATTAATCAAAATCCGAGACATGTACTCATGGGTTGGGACTCAATACATACAAATAATTTGTTAGTATTTTAAATTAAAAATTAAAAATTATTTTAATTGTAGTTCAAAATTTTGGATAATTGATTATTTGTTCAATAATTATTTTGTAAAATTGATAGATTAATTAGTTAATCTAAGATAATTTTAATGACACTAATCAAGATCGTGAACCAGTACTCATGAGTTGGGCCTCCAAACGTAAATTAATTGGTTAGTATTTTAACTTTAAAATAACAAATTATTTTAACGGCAGTTCAGAATTTTAATAATTGAATATTTATTTAATAATTATTTTGTGAAATTAATAGATTAAATTAGTTAATGTAAGATAATTTTTTAATAACATTAATCAACATCCTAGACCTGTACTCATGGGTTGGGCCTCTATACATACAAATAATTGGTTAGTATTTTAACTTAAAAATAAAAAATTATTTTAACTTTAGTTTAGAATTTTGATAAATGAATTTTTATTTAGTAATTATTTCGTAAAATTAATAGATTTAGTAGTTAATCTAAGATAATTTTAATCACACTAATCAGGATCGTAAACCTGTACTCATGAGTTGGGCCTCGATACGTAAGATTAATTAGTTAGTATTTTAACTTTAAAATAAAAAGTTATTTTAAATGTAGTTTAGAATTTTCATAACTGAATTTTTATTTAATAATTATTTAGTAAAATTAATAGATTAAATTAGTTAATGTAAGATAATTTTTTAATAACATTAATCAAAATCCTAGACCTGTACTCATGGGTTGGGCCTCTATACATACAAATAATTGGTTAGTATTTTAACTTAAAAATAAAAAATTATCTTAGCTTTAGTTTAGAATTTTGATAAATGAATTTTTATTTAGTAATTATTTTGTAAAATTAATAGATTAAGTAGTTAATCTAAGATAATTTTAATCACACTAATCAAGATCGTAAACCTGTACTCATGAGTTCGGCCTCGATACGTAAGATTAATTAGTTAGTATTTTAACTTTAAAATAAAACCTTATTGTAACGGTGGTTCAAATTTTAATAATTGAATATTTATTTAATAATTATTTTGTGAAATTAATAGATTAAATTAGTTAATTTAAGATTATCTTTTAATAAAATTAATCAAGATCGTAGACCTGTACTCATGGGTTGGGCATTAATACATACAAATAATTTATTAGTATTTTAAATTAAAAATTAAAATTTTTTTTAATTGTAGTTCAAAATTTTGGATAATTGATTATTTATTCAATAATTATTTTGTAAAATTGATAGATTAATTAGTTAATCTAAGATAATTTTTATGACACTAATCAAGATCGTGAACCTGTACTCATGAGTTGGGCCTCCATACGTAAATTAATTGGTTAGTATTTTAACTTTAAAATAACAAATTATTTTAACGGCAGTTCAGAATTTTAATAATTGAATATTTATTTAATAATTATTTTGTGAAATTAATAGATTAAATTAGTTAATGTAAGATAATTTTTTAATAACATTAATCAACATCGTAGACCTGTACTCATGGGTTGGGCCTCATTACATACAAATAATTGGTTAGTATTTTAACTTAAAAATAAATAATTATTTTAACTTTTGTTTAGAATTTTGATAATTGAATTTTTATTTAGTAATTATTTCGTTAAATTCATAGATTAAGTAGTTAATCTAAGATAATTTTAATCACACTAATCAAGATCGTAAACCTGTACCCATGAGTTGGGCCTCGATATTTAAGATTAATTAGTTAGTATTTTATCTTTAAAATAAAACCTTATTGTAACGGTACTTCAAAATTTTAATAATTGAATATTTATTTAATAATTATTTTGTGAATTTAATAGATTAAATTAGTTAATTTAAGATTATTTTTTAATAAAATTAATCAAGATCGTAGACCTGTACTCATGGGTTGGGCCTTAATATTTTAACTTTAGTTTAGAATTTTGATAATTGAATTTTTATTTAGTAATTATTTCGTAAAATTAATAGATTAAGTAGTTAATCTAAGATAATTTTAATCACGCTAATCAAGATCGTAAACCTGTACCCATGAGTTGGGCCTCGATACGTAAGATTAATTTGTTAGTATTTTATGTTTAAAATAAAACCTTATTGTAACGGTAGTTCAAAATTTTAGTAATTATTTTTGTGAAATTAATAGATTAAATTAGTTAATGTAAGATAATTTTTTAATAACATTAATCAAAATCCGAGACATGTACTCATGGGTTGGGACTCAATACATACAAATAATTTGTTAGTATTTTAAATTAAAAATTAAAAATTATTTTAATTGTAGTTCAAAATTTTGGATAATTGATTATTTGTTCAATAATTATTTTGTAAAATTGATAGATTAATTAGTTAATCTAAGATAATTTTAATGACACTAATCAAGATCGTGAACCAGTACTCATGAGTTGGGCCTCCAAACGTAAATTAATTGGTTAGTATTTTAACTTTAAAATAACAAATTATTTTAACGGCAGTTCAGAATTTTAATAATTGAATCTTTATTTAATAATTATTTTGTGAAATTAATAGATTAAATTAGTTAATGTAAGATAATTTTTTAATAACATTAATCAACATCCTAGACCTGTACTCATGGGTTGGGCCTCTATACATACAAATAATTGGTTAGTATTTTAACTTAAAAATAAAAAATTATTTTAACTTTAGTTTAGAATTTTGATAAATGAATTTTTATTTAGTAATTATTTCGTAAAATTAATAGATTTAGTAGTTAATCTAAGATAATTTTAATCACACTAATCAGGATCGTAAACCTGTACTCATGAGTTGGGCCTCGATACGTAAGATTAATTAGTTAGTATTTTAACTTTAAAATAAAAAGTTATTTTAAATGTAGTTTAGAATTTTGATAACTGAATTTTTATTTAATAATTATTTAGTAAAATTAATAGATTAAATTAGTTAATGTAAGATAATTTTTTAATAACATTAATCAAAATCCTAGACCTGTACTCATGGGTTGGGCCTCTATACATACAAATAATTGGTTAGTATTTTAACTTAAAAATAAAAATTATCTTAACTTTAGTTTAGAATTTTGATAAATGAATTTTTATTTAGTAATTATTTTGTAAAATTAATAGATTAAGTAGTTAATCTAAGATAATTTTAATCACACTAATCAAGATCGTAAACCTGTACTCATGAGTTCGGCCTCGATACGTAAGATTAATTAGTTAGTATTTTAACTTTAAAATAAAACCTTATTGTAATGGTGGTTCAAATTTTAATAATTGAATATTTATTTAATAATTATTTTGTGAAATTAATAGATTAAATTAGTTAATTTAAGATTATCTTTTAATAAAATTAATCAAGATCGTAGACCTGTACTCATGGGTTGGGCATTAATACATACAAATAATTTGTTAGTATTTTAAATTAAAAATTAAAATTTTTTTTAATTGTAGTTCAAAATTTTGGATAATTGATTATTTATTCAATAATTATTTTGTAAAATTGATAGATTAATTAGTTAATCGAAGATAATTTTTATGACACTAATCAAGATCGTGAACCTGTACTCATGAGTTGGGCC